>LGRX02009795.1:0-57679 GCA_001247695.2 Cymbomonas tetramitiformis | reverse complement strand
CCGCCCCCAAACAGCCGTTTGGTTTCTTAACGTCGGGTTTTCTTAGTGGTGATTCTTGTACGGACACCCTATGGACGCTTTTTTTGCTAAATCCACACGTGTGAAATTGTCTAATTTGTAAAAGTGATGTTCATACGGTGTCCATACGATAAATCCATACGTCGTCCATACGTGCGCCTCCGTGTGGACGACGTATGCTAGTTTACCTGATTTTATTACGCGTGTGGACGCTCCGTACACTGCCCGACCGTATGGATAGGTGCCGTCCATACGCATGAACCACTGGAAAATGTTGTCCACACGTGCGGACTGCGAGAAATGCCGCTTCTACCCCTCCTCGGCCATATGGACACCATGGGGACGTGTCCCTGGACCGTACCGACGCGTACGGACGACGTGTGGACGGGCGTATGGACAGTGTGAGGCCCGTGCCGTGCCACTCGTTTGCGCCTGTCGGCACGTGTGGACAGCCATTGCACCCGGGCCTGGGTGTACCCGAGCACTGCTTGCCCCCTCCTCAGCCACATGGACACCATGTGGACGTGTCCCTGGACGTACTGATGCGTACGGACGACGTGTGGACGGGCGTATGGACAGTGTGAGGCCCGTGCCGTGCCACTCTTTTGCGCTTGTCCGCACGTGTGGACACCCATTGCACCCAGGCCTGGGTGTACCCGAGCATTTCCTTCCCCTTCATCAGCCACATGGACACCATGGGGACGTGTCCCTGGGTCGTACCGACGCGTACGGACGACGTGTGGACGGGCGTATGGACAGTGTGAGGCCCGTGCCGTGCCACTCGTTTGCGCTTGTCCGCACGTGTGGACACCCATTGCACCCGGGCCTGGGTGTACCCGAGCATTTCCTTCCCCTTCATCAGCCACATGGACACCATGTGGGCGTGTCCCTGGGTCGTACCGACGCGTACGGACGACGTGTGGACGGGCGTATGGACAGTGTGAGGCCCGTGCCGTGCCACTCGTTTGCGCTTGTCCGCACGTGTGGACAGCCATTGCACCCGGGCCTGGGTGTGCCCGAGCGTTGCTTGCCCCTTCATCAGCCATATATGGGCACCATGGGGGCGTGTCAACGAACGAACCCATGCGTACGGACGACGTGTGGACGGGCGTATGGACGATCGGAATTCGCCAATCCATACGTATGGACGTCAAAATTGGAGTTTGTTGAAACACGCGTGTGGACACATACATCCGCGCGTGTGGATAAGGGTTTACCCGCATGGATTAGCGGAATCATGCGTGTGAATACAGGTGTCCGCGCACATACGGTTTATTTACCTATATAACACATCGTGTATCATCCGCAATCATCTGAATCAGATGAACTACTACGGTCATCCTCGCTACTGTACTACTGTTATCATCGATTTCACGGAAGAAATCCGCCTTGCGATCCAACACAACTTGCAAGCAATTATCAGTTTGTCGTCGAATGGCCAAAGGGACAACATTTCCTTTGTAGCGGGCAAGCCAAGCCGGCATGAAAGGAACATCCTGAATTACCACTTGATTCTCAATGCTGTTTGCGCGAACGAATGGCTGAGACACGTCCCATGTCATGTCTTTGCGCAGGTAAATGTTCTTGCTGATGTCGTCCGCAAGCGCAGCCGCCTTTGGGTACCAACGGGCCTTCAACAGAAAGATCACGTGACCGGGAAGATCAAGCTTGACGATCTTCATGATTTCCCCATACCTATCTTCAACGTCATCGTCCGGTATCTCGCCTGTAAGAAGTTGAGCTGGAGTTGGCACTCCCGGACTTCGAAAGATGCTCCTGAAATACCGTTGACAACTCTTCAAACCAATGTCGCTGTCGTGCACTCGGAAATCTTCACGCCCAATCTTGATGCTAGGATACTCCGTCCACGGGGCGATGCCGGCTAAGGCGAAGGTCTGCTCCTCCTCGGTGAAAGGCTGAATCTGCAAAGTTCTTGGGCACCTTCTCCACGTGTCTGGTTGTAGAAACACCGGAACCACGTCATTCGTCATCGGCCTTCGACGACCCGCCCGTCGGTTGCGACGATTCCGTTGCCCAACTTCCTGAATTCGCAAGTACACACGGGTGGACTCAATGTTCCGTACGTTGTCATACGGTGACCGTACGCAGTCCGTACGCCGTCCACATGGCGTTCGCACAATTTACAGACATGCGCATACGTTGGTACCTGTTGAATAAGTCGAGTATGTCGTCGAACTTTTTGCACAGAGTGTCGTACTCGGGGAACTCGGTACGAAGGTAGACTTGAATATTTTCTCTGTCATCTGTTGCGATTGACGCCGCGCAAGTGAATTAGTTGTCTCACAAGAAGACTGAAGAGGAAAAAAAAGGACAATAGTGAAAACCCATCCGTACGTACGGACAGGTATTCCACACGTGTGGACGGCGTCGTCCGCACGGTGGGCTCTTCGTCCACGCGCTTGGACAGGTGGTATTGACCAAACGGACAATAGTAAAGTACCGTCCGTGCGTATGGATCGCTGGCCACACGTGTGAACGACTTCGTGGTAGCACTTCAAATTTGTCGCATCGGGTATTTTATTTGTCGTGTCGCAAGACAGATTGGAATTATACCGTGCGACAGAAATGAGCTGGGGGCTCATGTCTGTCGCAGGTGCGACAATCATGAGGACCACGCTCAATTCTGTCGTGAAAATTCACAGAAAATTTCCGAAAATGAAAATAAGCCAGGGGGAACACAAACGAATAGTACCGCGATAATGACTTGAAATACACACTTATTGAATAAATAGCACCACGCGAATGATATGCAACGCACTCTATTAAATCGTTAGTTGGATGATGCTATATAAATATATGCATGCTAGCACAGGCAAACAGGTATAGCAAGCAAGCATATTCAAGAATCATTCACGGCATTCACAAATTACAACTTAAAATATGACACAGTTCATATTGTTTTACACATTCGTTCTAGACTAGGCTTCTACTTAAAGGGTTCACCAGTCCAAGGCAACAGGTGAAACTGGCCTACAAAGTTAGCAACAGGTAAAAACATCGAAATCTATGCCGTTCCCCGCCTGCAACACACGAACACGGAATCTGTCAGCACATTGGGAATCAAACCCGATATACCGACAGCCGGTACTTCGTCCTCGGGTGGAAGGTTACTCACCAGATATCTTAATTTTGACAGCAGATGAGGACCAGTTCAACAGGAGGTCTGTAATTACTACAAGAAATCAACCTGCGTAAACAATGCAGGGCAACGGAAGTCAACGCCGCCAGCAACGTTGCTGGCGGCTTCAGAAGAAGGACAGCGTCAGCACGGCAACCTGCAAAAATACGAAACGCTGGGCAGTAAAGATGTTGGGAATCGAACCCAAACCGGCGGGCTGTAAAGAAACCCGCCGGTCTCCGAGCATCCCATCATTTTAGAAGGGCATGTGGGAAACACGGATGCCGCCAGCAGCATTGCTAGCGGCTTCAAAAAAGGCACAGCATACACGGCAACCTGCAAAAGTAAATCACTGCTCAGGAAAGAAGAATTCTTGGGAATTGAGCCCAAACCGTCAGGCAGAATGTAAAGACGCCCGACGGTCTCCAAATATCCCTATATCGCAGGAAACTAGAATCGGCTGCTGGCGGGATGCGGCTCATGTAGGAACATCGCAGGAAGCCCCCCCCGCCGGGTTCCACGCATGCACACGAAAACATGGTCAATATGAAATATCGACAAAGAACAGTAGCGCGTAAAAAAACATTAGTCAAACAAAAATACAAGCCGCTGAGACTGCAGGTAGGCGCAGGATGAGACCTTGAGGAAGAATGAGGCGTTTGCCAGAATATCATATCATATCCATTTGTGTCGGCGGGGGCACAGTCGGGGCCGCGCCGCGTGTCTCCCGATACTTGTAGGAGTGGTGAGATGATCTTGAATTGCGAGATGCGTAAATAATATATAATTGGAAATTCCGCATATCTTCGGGGTAAAATATGGAATTGTTACCCGCGTCTCGCGTTGTCGGTTACGACCGAACGGTCGAAACAATCCGGGGTAGGACTGCTGAGATCGGTAAACCTGTTATTAGAGCAGTTTTGCGACAAATTCATAATTGTAAATTCCGCATATCTTCGTTCGGGGTAAAATATGGAATTGTTACCCGTGTCTCTCTTTGTCGGTTACGACCGAACGGTCGAATCAATCCGGGGTAGGACTGCTGAGATGCTATCGTATCATGATTGGCCGGTAAAGCGCGAGCGCTCGAAACAATCCGGGGTAGGACTGCTGGCATGGATGTAAAACAGCATATATATCTTCGTGGTATAATTTTGAATTGTTAAACGTTTCTCACGTTGTCGGTTACGACCGATCGGTCGAAAGAATCCGGGGTAGGACTGCTGAGATGCTATCGTATCATGATTGGCCGGTAAAGCGCTCGCGCTCGAAACAATCCGGGGTAGGACTGCTGACATGGGCAGAAAACTTTCGAAAAATTTCCAACGGCATAATTTTTGAGGGACAGCTCCTGCGGTGTGGCCTGTTGATGTCACTTTTTTCCAGGAAACCTGTTTCGCTCCTTTAAGGGAAACGAAATGAAAAACAGCATATTTCTGAAAAAGCTGCGAAGCGTCGTTAATATAAACGAATCTTTTGCGACACGACAAATAAAATACCCCGTGCGACACAAATGAGGGGCTACCCGACTTCGTGCACACGTACTTACAAAGCATCCACACGCATGGAAAGACTAACATGCATGGTACACATGATACGTAGGGATGTGCTCACCAGCGGTTGGCCGCACAGTGCTTGATTTCGTTGTAAAGATGCTCTGCTTTGCAGGAGGTCGATAATGGGGAGCTCGACCACTTCGATGCATTCGCTTGATGCCAGAAACCATGGAAACCGTTCGCCGCAACTCCAGTCCTTTCATCATGCTGGCGACGGGTTGTGAGCGGGTCTTGATGGACAGCTTCAACAACCCGAAATAGTCTTCGAAGACATACATCCAGATTTCCCGTGCAGGGCCGTTGTCCTTCAGCTGGTCGACAATGTGCACGAGAAGATGCGACATAATCACCAACGCCTCAGGGGAGTTGTTCCGCTCCATCTCATCTCTCAACTGCATGACTCGGCTCTGCAGCTTGTTCATTTCCTGAAAGGCAAAATGAGAGGCAACCTTAATCTCGAACCGGGACATGCCAGGTGTGAATGGTGGAGGAACACCCGGATGGACAACGGCTTCATATGCCGTCCGTGCGGCGTCCGTACGGTGTCCGAGAATATCCACACGGAAGCACACGGGTTGATTAGGCTTAACGTACCTCTGGATGAATTGAGGGGGCGGTTAATTCTCGAACCACCACCGAAAATTCACCGACGAACCTCGCGTATTGTGGTCGGAGAACTTGCCCGTCAGCATTTTGCCAGGATGCAATAACGCCCAGTATCCCAGAAGTGAGGGATACCACCAGCTCCGCGGCCTTCATCTTCCGCACCTTTTTCGGGTTCGTGTACTTTTCCTGCAGAACGAAGTTTCTTAGCTAGAGGTCCCATATTTGTCGCGAGCTTCAGACCTCGTACCCACTTGATTGCACCGGTCTTTGCGATCGGTGACAGTCCCCACGGTGATGGTTTGTCTGCAAAGACTTTACATTGTTAGGCATACAGTGGATGGTCCATACGTCGTCCGTACGGTTACATGCGCCGTCCGTCCGGCGGCAACACGGTGTTCATCCGTGTGGAACAGCAGAAACTCGCAAACGACCTACAAGCTTACCTGCGAGTCGCTTCGCAGCAGATCTTCGATCGTTTACATTTCTGGGTGGGGGTGCGATAACCCACGATCGATGGACCTTCATCTTCCGCGCATAGTTGCGTGTGTTCGGTCCCCAACCATCACCAAAAATCACGCAGTGGACGCCGTGAATCAGGTTGTACAAGATGTGCACCAGGTCGAGAAGGTAGCTAGTCCCGTACAACGTCAAAATCAGGAATGATTGACATCGGGCATGGTTCCTTAACCCCGCTCTGCTTCATGAATTCCTCGACGATTTGTTTAGGCACTCGTCCCTCTCTGATCATCTTTGCGTGGAGCTGTTGGGTTTCACGGACTTCGCTGTTGGTGCGAAGAGGGATTGGTTCACCTGCTCAATGCCGGCGAAAATCAACACGACACGCTTAGACGGCGAATCACGCGTACGGAACACATCGGACTCCGGCGTCCACGCGTGCGGACGCCGGTATCCACAAGCCCGGACAGGGTGTTCTTTAACACATAATTTAAGCTAAAATCCACGAGCTGTCCGTGGGGTGTCCACACGGTGGGCACACATGCTCCGTACGTACGGCCGAAGAAGGAAAGGGGACAAGCGACGGGGTCATGCGTTTACCTGGTTGCAGTCCTTGGTGTAGTGAGGAATATATGATTTTCGTTGGACCAGATGTAGATTTCTCGGTACCCCGGATCCAGCATTTCAGGCAAGCTAAGTACGAATTAGCTCCGAATCGTCTCGCCGCGTCGTTCAAGCCAACGTAGTCTTCGAGCATTTTGTACAGCACGAGCTTGAACGTGAAAACCGTGTTGGTAATCACATCGCACATGCGTACGCCGTTAGTCAGTCTGTTAACCTCCAAGGTGAACATGTCGTAGAACTTGCTGCTGACTTTCGGTTTTCCATCCCAGATTCCCCAAGTCATCACGTATACTCGTTTGCAGCGAATTTCTCCCGGGAGGTTGACAATCGTAAAACACAGCGGAGTCACCGTGCGAATGCCGTCGTTGAAGGATTGGACGCCATCTGCACACGCCATAATGGCAATGTTCCTCGGGTCTTTAAAGATGTCCCACTTGTTGCGAACGAAGTTGAGAAATCCTGGCGAGTCTGCACGAGCATTGGGAAACGATACATAAGAATTCCTTACACTCACTGTCCACACGGGTGGATAACTACGTACACACGTGCGGACAACGAACGCGAACGAATTGTCCATGCGGCGTTCACAGTCATGGGCAGGTTTGCACGAGCTCTGGGAAATGGGACCTAAGATTTCCGCAATTAAACTGTTCACATGGGTGGGTAACATTGTCCGTGCGTACGGACGGCGTACGTTCATACCATCCATATGGTGTTCACCTACATGGACGAGCTTGCACGAGCAGTGGGAAATACGACATACGAATTCCGCACTTGCTTTGTCCACACGGGCGGACGATGCCAATCGTACCTACGGACGACGTACAGCCCTTACGTCCATGCGGTGTACACAGTCATGGATTGAAATTTCGGAGTAAACTCACCGAGTATACCATGTACCTCCGCTCGGGGGTCTTTGTCCAACATGCCTTCTTTCCACCACGTACGCGCTAGCACGGCTAACTCCGGCGTCAGGAAGAATACGGTGAACAGCGTTTCGAGCGGCCACCATCGAAAAATACAGCGAGCTCGACCTGGAATGTATACCCCGTTCACCGTCTTTCCGTCCTCGTATCTCGGTTCCAGGCATTTCGGACACTTGTCGCAGTTGACGTGCTCGTCCTGAAAGAATTCGGAGCACTCGGGGCAAACGTCCACTTCGTTGTATCCCTTGAACATCTCCTTCCACTTCTGCAATACTTGTGCATATGTAGATGGAACCTCTGCGATGTGAGTATGTGCAATATCGGCTACTTTGTCGATGTAGTGAACACGCAGAATGTTCAGAATCGCATCGAAGTAGGCCTGCGAGCTGTTGTGGTGGTTGTGGGAGACGAGACGATCCAACACGAAATTGTTCGCCACAACGTTAGCGGACGCTTGGACGTTTTCTACACTTTCCTGCACACACACACACACACACACATCCTCGAAGAACACATGAATGTGATGAATGCTGAATTGCCGATTTATTAGCTGATAAAGAGGACCTACCTCTGCGCTTGGGTCCTCTTGAGGTCCCAAGAAGAGTCGATTGATTTTTTCGATCGTCGCATTTGCTGCCTCGTGGATGGCAACATCTTCTGGGAATTCCTCCTCATCACTGTGTTCGTGTGTCTCCTCCTCATCTTGTTGTCGCTCTGGTGACGGCGATCGATCACCATGAAGTCCATTGGCACGCACGTGCCGGAGAGTTTGCTTACTGGATAACTATCTTTCACCATTGCATTCAACGCAGGGACAAAATGGCATATTTGGTCGTCCGTGCGTCGTCCGTACGGTGTCCGTACGCCCGACTTAGGTTTCCAGCGTATACAGTAATACCTCACCTTTAAGGAAAACGGATTGGAGCCCACCCTAGCTTTTTTCCGTATTTTCTGACCCCCCTGCCAGCGTCGACCTCTTATCGAAATTACTAACGAAAAGGAAACGCGATTCGAGCGTCAGCCAGCCTCTTCTCTTAAATCCATTTCTTTTTAGGGATTGGAAAGCGCAGTCAGCCAGCGCATTCTCTTAAATTCAGCATGGATCCGAGCAGTCGCCAGGAACTGCGAGAATTACATGCTGACTTGCAAAGTGGGATGATTAGTCAGGAAGACTACGACGACTTGAAGTCGATAGTCATAACGCGTATCAAGGCCAAAGCGCCACTCAATGAGAGTCCCAGCGGTGAGACCGAGAAAGCATCAATGCAGAGTGACACGGTTGAGCTTAATAATAATGGAATTTCCTGATGTTCAGCTAGCCTTCGTTTCCTTAATATGACATTCCGATTTCCGTTAACGAAATGATTCGGCAGCCTTCATTTCCCTATTTGGGTACATTTTCTTAATGTTTTTTTCCATTGACTTTTCCCGCATTTTCCCCGAAAAATTTGCGTTTCCTTAACATTGACATTTCCTTAAATGTGAGGTGTCTTTGCGACAACGATGTTCATACGTTCCATGTCACATCTGCGCGCATGCACCAACACTTACGTCAAGGTTGTAAACTCGTCGTCCACACGTTAGATTATGGATGGACGCTATGTGTTGTCCGTGTGGATGCCGCAAGCATTCTAGTCCATACGGTTCCATGAGATCGGCTGTCCACACGCGTGGAAACGTCACTTAGCTGTCCATGTGGGTTCCGTACGAATTTTCGTATGAATTGGCACATTTTCGTACGTCTGCATGTCCCATGGGCGGTCTGTCCATGTGGTTGGAAATATCAACACATTTTGAGCAGTCCGCATGGATGGATAGCAAAAGCACACGGTGAATTACGTGTTTTCGTACGACTTTGTAGTGTTTGTACGTTTTTTGTTGAAAACTGTCCACACGCGTGGAAACGTCAGTTCGCATTCCATACGCTGTCCATCCGAGTTAGCCTGACTGTCCGTATGATTCATGTCCCATGGACGGTCCTTTTTACACGCACGGACGCAAAAAAAAAAAAGCTGACCTCATGGAAAATAAAAACATAAAAACCGTATGGACAGCGTACGGACCGTAGCACATTTTACCACACGTGTGGACACTTGGGTAGAAATACTTAGCGAAAAAATGGCAAAAAAAACAAAATACCCCTTTTAAAAAGGTCGATGGAGGGCTAAAATCGGAGCGTGGGGACAAAAAAAAAAAGCAAAGTGAGAGGGGGGTTAGGCGCCCTCTCGCTGCTTGCGATTTACCCCAGAACAGGCACTCAGTGGGATTGTTTCCTAGCGGACAGTGCAATCGACGGTCCAGATGAACCCTCATGTCTTAATCGGACGGTCTCCATGAGCTACAGAAACTTAAAATGGCATGAAGGCGTGGGTGGGCACCCACGACGCCCCTTGTGCACTAGCGGCGTCCTTGGCGCCAATCGCCTCATATCGCTAGAACACAAGGGGTATCGTGGATGCCCATGCCTCCAAGGGGATTCGAACCCCTCACCCTCGCGTGGAACGCGTTCGGCTTACCAACATTTGACCACTTGGCCATGCACCCACGATGATGGAAACTCGCCGCACGGCAAAACTTATATTAATAAAACCGCGTTTCCCTACAGAGAGGACTCTGATACCAATTTGAAAGAGAAAAAAGAAATTGAGACATGCATATCAAAATCGCCCATGGACGACGCTGTCTCATACACCAGCTCAACGGTCAAACGTCCATACGTTCATGCCCGTACTGTACGGATGAACGCCACGAAGTCAGCGCTGTCCACGCCCGTGAGTACCGTTTTCATCCCATCGCCGCCAAAAGTAAAGGCACAAATAGAAACGCCCACAGTCCTCCAGCAAACGAACCTCCTCGTTTTTTTGTTTCGTAAGTTCCCAACATGGCCAGACGAGTTCAGCCCACAAGATAACGCACACAGAACCCCAAATCACTACCCACCGCCCCCACTCCCTCGACACCGACCGCCCGTCGCCAAACCAGCTTGGTCGAGGCGACCGCGTCAAACACGACGATGCAGCAGATGTTTCAGCAGATGCAGAGCATGCAGCAGCAAATGCTGCTGATTGCAGGGGCTGCCGGGGCAGGGGGTGCAGCCAAACCTGCAGAGGCTGCGCAGGCCGCGAATACAGAGCGGTTGGTGGTGGACCCGGGCGCCCAAGTTTTAAATGATATGAAGGAAGACGCCCGGGAGGTAATCGACGACTGGCAACACCAAGGCCTGCTACCCCCTGGGACGGTCGCCGTCATTGGGGCGGCCAACCACAACAGAATCTCGAAGCATATCCAATCCCGCCACCCGCAGGTGCCCTTGCGCATGGTGAAAACATACATAACCAACCGGTTATCGTATTTGAAAAATAACTCGGAAGGGCCCGGTCGCTGGAAGTGGAAGGTCACCCAGGACTTCCCCGACGGTTTTCACATCCGGTACAAGGGTCCAGCGGCCGGGTACAAGGTATACGGGCACAGGGATGCGCCGGACCCGGAGGAGACAGAGGCGTGCCTGCAGGTGGCTCTGGCAATTGCTGCTGGCAAGCCACTCACTGAAGGGAAGCACTTTGAGATCTTCACAGCGCTTGGTGCCAAAGCCCCTGAAGCCCTTGAAAAGAAACCGGAAGTAAAGGTAACTTTTGTGCTCTTCCGCCTGTGAGCGCCGGTGTCCACACGTTGTCCAACGGTGTCCAAGCTCGTGGTTATGTGAACCTTTTTTCAACTTGTGCCGCTTGATTGTTTCCACCCTTATGAACCACGTAGTTTGCACGTTGTCCACAGGGGTGTACGTTTTGGCCAGTGAGCGCCAGTTCTTCACTGTTTTTCTTATATCAAGGTATGGCTTACGCGAGGTCGACTTTACACAAAACTTCGGAAAATATTTTTATTCGATAAACATGTCGCTTAAACCAATCTAAGCATATTGCACGCTCTGGGTATACAATTGACCCAGGCATTGAAAAGTTATGGCCGATACCGCTCGGTTACCTCCCATACTTAACCATACACACTTCAATCGCATTTATCTCACGATCTAGAAAATCGGAAGTTTTGTGTAAAGTCGACCTCGCGTAAGCCATACCTTGATATGTTTCCACGCGTGTGTCGCCCGTACGAACGACTTAGTCCACACGTCGTCCGCACGGTGTCCAGGTGGAAGCGCCCCAACAGACGGTCCCCGAAGAGACGGTCCCGCAGGCAGAGGAGCACTCCCCCAACCTCGGCGGGCCCTTGGCCGTAGGGGACCAGGTGGACGTCTTCGCCACCCCCCAGGCGGCAGGGCACATATCTTCCTAGAATGACTCTCGGCCCGGAATCAAGTAAAACACGTGTTTCTGCTAATTTTCAAATGTTTTCCATACTCAAGGATGAAAAGTCGACCGGCCCGCTTTCGGCCCGGAGCTCCTTTTGGGCGCTGCTCTCGGCCCCGGGCCGGCCAATCCCCATAAGATATGTGCCCTGCCAGGCGGACGTGGGTCGTATCGGTGACGGTTACGACACCGGAAAGGCCACCAAATCTGGCCTCTCCAACCTCGTCATTGGTCGGGCTACCGTCGCCGCCATCGGGCCGGGAAAATCATTGAACGAGAAACCAATGGTTTTGCCCACCGATACCTACGAGCTGTACGTTGAGTTCGTGGTTCACCTCCCAGATAAGGGGGATGTTTACCCCGTGGAGAGGATCTTATCCCACCACATGTCCATGGTGGATGAGCTCGTGAGTGCCGAGCAACTCCGCACCGGGACGGCTGCCAAAACGATGGAGATGCTGGAGCACAACCTCCAGTCAGTTATAGTAAAAACAAATGTTATCTGGTAAGTCCTCCCTCCCTCCCTGCCTTCCCCTGCAACGTTCACATTTTTACCTTTTGCACTTACGCGAACGCCCATGTGTACATGTGTGCGTGGTGTTGTTTTGCTGTCCATACGCGTGGACACCATTTATTGTGCCGTCCATACGGGTGGAAGACGGTGTACATACGTAAGGACGCCGTCTAACAAGTGGTTTATGTACGCATGATACACAAGGCCTACTTGAGGCACGCCAACACGGAGAAGCTGTATCCCGAGAGGCTGACGGGGAGGAAACTGGCCGGCCTGAAGTTGGAGCCTGCTGAGGTATCGGAACGGGACCGTGGATATCCCCCCGTCACTGTGTGTTTGCTTGTATTGTTCTAGTGGCATTTAGCTTGTCATTTGTTGTCGTTGCTCTTAATGCACTTACTTAGGTTGCATTCACTTGCAGTTCCATACGAGAGGAACGAGCCGTCACTGGTTTCAGGACGTGCGGGGGTGTCAGAAGGAAGAGGAACACGATTCGGAAGTTGATGAGGGTAACGCGGCCGATGATGTTGCTAATGATGCTGATGTTGAGGCTGTCGAGGATCCCGCCGCTGCTAATGACGGAGAGGCTGTGGAGAATGAGGAGAGGGGCGAGGACGACGAGAAGGAGGAGGAGGAGGAGGAGGAGGAGAAGGATGGGAAGAAGGATGAGAAGGATAAGGGCGGTTCCGCTCCAAAAAAGGCATCACCTTTTCAAATTCCAAAGAGGAAAAAGGTTGCACCTGCGTGTGAAAAGCCAGCAAAGAAGTCGAAAAGCTAGGCTAGAATATTTTGTAAACATTTTGTAAATATTTCGTAAATATTTTGTGTATCCGTGTACCTTTCCTGCAGTGCCCTGCTCTGTCCCGTCTTCTTACGTCTTACATACTTACGTCTTACATACGGTGATCACACGTACGGACGGTTTGTTCATACGTGTGGACTAAATCGTCCATACGCATGAATATATATTATCACAAGCTATCCACGTGTACGGACACCGATGTCCATACGTGTGCCAGGAGGCACGACGTACCTGCTGAGACACCCATAGTAGGGGGGGTCTGATTTCGATGGGAATAAGAGTAGCGAACTATTAGGGAAATTAGTGAGTGGATGTGACATTGCCTGAGCGAACAGTTGGGGAAAATAATATGTGAGCTCAGAGGAGAGAATAAAGAGAGGTAACAGAGTTGGTCTCTCAGACTTGGACAGCAAATGATATAACTCTTGCTGTCTGGGTTTATGTTAAATAGTATATCTGAATATATGATATGATTCCTCAAGATAATAGAGGATAATAGTCTACTCCTGGGAATTCCCCTGGGACAATTTGGTATCTTAGGCGTGTGCGCGTCTTTTTAGCTCGCTCTCGCTCGCTTTGCGTGCTTGCATGCGCACTTTGGACCTGTGGCGAACTGCTTTCAGCTTCCGTTGCGACGTTCTGATATGTTTTTGATGTGCATTCCGGTTGTTCTGGCGGCTTGACGGGTTAGCGTCCTAGAGGCGGGACCGTTTTTGTCGTTGGTTATACCGGTTTCACTCGTTTTTGGCCTATTTTGGCTCACTTACGTGTGCATCCTGATAAGTGAACTCTACGGCACATATTGGGGGGGAGGTATGATGGCTTACAACAACTTTTGTGCGATTTTTATGAGTTATTTACAATTGTTTTAGTCTTCATCAACTCATAGTATGGCCTCAAACAGCTTATTTCTTCAAAATATGTGCGGATTCACTCCCTTTTTAGAGCTTAAAAAGAGTTGATGCACCTCCTCAACTTCGATAACTGGGCTTCTGGATGGTTGTGAAAAGTTATTTTACTTATTTTGGATATATTTTACCAAACTTTACCAGTCCTCATCAATTCTTGGAGCTTTGAGACCTTTTTGAGCCTTTTTGGGAGCTGCATTCACTCCTTTTTGGTCCATCAACCCTGAGTTTTAAGAGTGGATCAAGCTTCTAGACTTCAATATGGAACTTTTGAACGATATTATTATTTTATTCTACTCAGTATGGATATTATTTACCGTTCTCAACAGTTCTTGAAGGTCTACAGCCCTTTGGTGCCCTTTTTGGCTGATGCATGCACCTTTTTCAGCCCCAAAATAGCCCTTTTTGACTGAAAATGGACTTTTCAGACTGCCAAATACTTATTCTGGACAGTACACACGGTTTATCTTTCAAATATGGACCTTACTGAAAAGTTTTTATCAGTGTATGGAGTTATGGGACCTTCTGGGAGCTATTTGGATACTTTTGGCTGCAGCATGCACTCCCCATCCACACCTAGCACTTGAAAACTGTGTCGCGGAGCCCTGGCGAATTTTCTAGAAATGGACAGAAGTGAAGTAAGGACTACGTTGACAACATAAAAAGTACTTCTTCAACTCTGTTTTCACTTCCAATAGTGTTACAAGCAACCTCAGCAGCTGGCAGCAAGTGTGCTTTCGACTGCTGAACATACATCCACTTCCAGCCCCCTTAACACTGTTGTGGGCTATTTTTAGTAACCTACCAGCATATGGCCATACCCTTTGGTATTGGCGACACGTACAACCGACAGTGGTGGAAGCAGGGCTTTGGCAAGTGGGTCTACCCTCCTGGACCTCTTCAGCAACCTGGTATTCCATTTGGCGGCTTCCCTCCTTCACCTTCAGTGTCCCCCACTACGTCGGACGACGAAGAGGACCCGTTCACACTTCCTGAAGGTTTCCAGCCTCTACCGTTACCTCAACTTCCACAACAGAACTAGCCTGCCTACTTCCAGATATGCAGCCGCCCTACGCCGCACCCCCGTCTCCATTCACCTTTCCACCCTCACTTGCTGTTGGCTCCTTTCCACCCTCCACCACCGGACCTGCAGCACTCATGGCCCCAGGACAGCCCAGTCCCCTGCCATATCAACCACCTCAGGTCCCCCTCGCAGACCCCCGCCTTACTCCACTCAGCCCTTACCCACAGCCACATCCCTCAGGAACCGTCCCGGTGTACCACACCCCAGCAGCAGTTCCTGGACCGGTCCCCGCTGTACCATGGACCTGGTCTGGGGGTTTCCCCTTCGGGGGGGTTCCCTCCCCTTACGCCCCTGCACTTCACTCCCCGGCTCAGACGCTGCCAGGGACTGCTAGGAGTGCTGAGGAGGCGGCACGCTGGCTGGCGTATCGTCGGCAGGAAGAGGCGGCGGTGCTGGCTGCGTCAGGCTTGCAGGTGGGAGCTCAGGCCACCTATGGTGCTGGAGGGGTGCTCGCAGAGCGCCCCGGCACGGGCTACCCAGCAGGGGCCTTTCGTACCACTGGAGGGGTGCACGCAGAGCACCCCGGTGAGGGCTTCCCTGCAGGGGCCCACGCGACGAACGCTGGAGGGGTACAGGAGGATGAGCCGGAAGAGGAGCCTGTCGCAGACAATCCCTGCCCTCACGATGAGTACCTGAGAGCAGGGGGCTACAGTGACGTAGACCCCGACAACCCATTTGGCCGTAGTGCTGGCGAGGAGTCTGCGTATGAGTACGAGGCGGACCCCAACGACTACGACGAGTATCTGCGGGCGGGGGGCCACAGTGACGTGGACCCCAACGATCCGTACGGGGAAGGGCAGCGCTGGGACGAGGTAGATGACGACGAGGAGGAGCAGGAGGAGCTGGTCGTCTCCATCACTGCGTCAGCCTCAGCGCAGCGCGTTGTCACTGTTGGCGTGGACGAGACGTCCGCAGCACCGCCACAACCGCCTGAAGTGTTCGTCTCGAACAACGCAGGGCGTCGGCGGTCTCGTCGTTCGTCGGGACCGGGGAGCTGGGACGAGCGCAACCTACCTTTCCGCGAGGAGTCCGACTCCAATTCTGGCGGGGGCTCTTCGTCCGCCTCGCAGACGTCCTCGTCGAGGTCATCAAAATCCTCGAGGTCGTCTAAGTCGGGCAGGAGCGGGCAGAGTGGCGGACTTAGTGACCGTGCCCGCAGGCATCGCGACGCCAAGGAGAGGAAGCGGAGGCTGCGGCGTCGAGAGCGTGATGAAGGGCGGACCCTTACCCCTGCAGCCCTAGCGGCCACCTTCAGGGAGTGCCTGAAGGAGTTCCACAGCCAAGGGGGGAGCACACGGTCCGCTCCTGCAGACCCCACAGCTGAGACCGCCAGTGTAGACCCCCAGGCCGGGGTTAATTCAGTCGCTGGAGGGGTGCCCGCGGAGCACTCCGGCGCGGATCCTCCAACGGGGGTCATTTCAGACGCTGGAGGGGTGCACGCAGAGCACCCCGGCGCAGACCCCCCAGCGGGGATCGCTTCGGTTGATCCGCAGCTGGCGGAGGGCGGGGGGAGATTCACCCGCAGCGAGCTGGTGTTGCCCCCCTGACCGCGGTGGTGGCCCCCGATGTGGGGGTGCAAACTGGGCAGCCCGGCGGCAGAGGAGGAGCTGGAGTCAGCAACGGGGACGTGACCCTGCAGCAGACGGCGGGCAAGGGCAGCGCCACACGAGAGCGCGAGACCGTTGGCTCCCGCCAACTGGCCCGGCTACGAAGGCAGTCCCTGGAGACGGTGGTGGTTCTCGGGTCTGGTGAAGGAACCCCTGCTGACCACACCCCAGGCACTGACTCGACAGCTGCCGTTCGACATGTGAACTTCCGTGAGGACGAACGGGACCCCTGATGGTCCTGGTGCAGTGACGCCTGGCGGGCCCTCAGCGGAGCTGCCTCCCCCTGCACATGACCCTGCTGTACCAGCACTTGGAGGTGGCGATGGGGGATGTGCACCACCTGGACCTCCGACAGCTGCTCCCTTGCCACCCGCGGTGCCACTCCCAATGCCCAGTGGGCCACCGCCACCTCCTCCTCCTCCACCACCTGGTAGCACGCTTGCGTTACCAGCACCAGAGCATGATGGTGGAGGTCGTGACGGGTCACCAGGGAGACCTCCCCCTCCCCCTCCGTCTGGTCGAGGTGGGCATCGAGGGCGGGCCCTACTGGCCACACGAGATGGCCACACTCTGTGGGTACCGCAGCCTTGGGGGGACACTGGATACCTCGGACTCGGAATGCCGACGGCTACGGTCAGATCGGCTGCAGATGGTGGCCTTGACCTCTTCTACAAGGCTATCCTCTTGCTGGGGGTATCACTGAGGGAGTACCTTGACATGGGGGGCACTGTGGCACAGCCGCCAGTCATGCTGATGACCCCGGAGATGGAGACGCATGCGTGGGTGGTGGACCGGGGCGTGGTGGACGCGGCCCTTCTGGCATACCGCAGTAGGCCTGCGGGCTCAGGACACCCCCGCCCGGAATGGAAGCACGTCTCCAGTACCCCTGAGTCCGAGATGCACCTCCTGGATCCCGACTGTCTTACAGCATGGGCCGAGGTGGAGCAGTCGGAGTGGTATCGGCAGCTGCAGTCACGGTCAACTCCTACGCCGACTCCAACCCCGCCTCCATCTGATGGTCGAGCCCATTTTCTAGCTCTGACGGCAGCCCCCACCTCTGTGCATCATCCGACGACCCCCGCGCCTGCGACGGCTCCGACTAACCTTGGTTCACGTCACCCTCGACCTCATCTTTCACCTAACGCAGCAACCTTTACCCCTGCAGCTACTTCATCGTCCACCGCGGGAGAGCCCAGCAGCCGTGACCTCATCGGCGAGCAGAAGGTGGAGGACGCGCTGCTGAAGCTCGTGAATAAGCTGCCGAAGTTCCCTTCAGAAGGGGATTTGTCCGAAGACGACAAGGTCAACCAGCTGGAGGCCTTCTCTCGAAAGGTCCAGAACTTACTGGACAACAAGCTGGTGATGAGGGCGTGCCGCCAAGCTAGCTGCACCGGTGAGGGATACATTACCTCCGTCCCTGACATCATGTGGATTGTGGCGGAGGAGTGTTTGCGAGGTGAGCAGCGGGAGTTTGTGGAGAAGGCCGCGGGAGGTGTCGGCACGTCAGCGGGGTGGATACAACGGTACGCTGACGCCGACGTATTCTTCGGGGACCTGGCCCTCAGCCTGCTGGCCATCGAGAAGCTGCAGAAGCTGCGTGATGGACTCACCCGAAGACAGTCGAGCAAGGAGACGGCCAACGCTTACCACTCGCGACTGTCTGCGCGACAGCGCACCGTGAACTTCCTGGCCAAGGTAGTGCCTGGTTGTGTGCCCGTCTCCGACGAGGATTTCGGCCACCACTTCTGGCGGGGGTTGGTGCACCACAGCAAGGTGGGGCTGGAAATGAGGAGGGTGAACCTGGACCTCAATGATCCAGGGGAGTGGGAGGATCGGGCACGTGCTGAAGGGCACAGCCGAGGCGTTACCTCGGCTGTTCTCAAGGTGCTCGAGTTCGCCAGTGACATCGAGGCGAGCAAGGCATCCAAGGCGGCGGACGCAGCCAGCAGAAGAGCCCCAGCACCTTCTGCGCCTTTCTGGCAGCAACGTCGAGGACGTGCCCTGAATGCACTGACGGAGTCTGAGCTCGATCTGGCCGCGGCATCCACACCTCCTCCCCCACCTGGACTGCCCCTTCCTGGTGCTCCACCTGGCCTCCCGGCTCCAGAGACACGGGAGTGCTACGCGTGTGGAAGGCGTGGACATCTGGTGCGGGATTGCAAGGACGCGGCCAAGCTGGCTGCGTGGAAGGCGAACGCTCCTAAAAGGTTGTCTCGAGACAGGCGGCAGGTGGCCGCTATGTTCTTCGCCATGGCACACGACGAGGACATCTCGTGGGCACCGGCGGAGCTGCGGGGAGAAGTGGAGGCCCTTGCAGCCGCAGACGTCAACGCTGTTCTAGAGTTGGCGGCTCTCACTGATTGTACGGATCTGGTGGAGGGCATCATTGAGGCGCAGCGGGCGTCCCCGGCAGCCGGCGAGTTGCCGGCCGACTCGGATCGGCAATAGGGTCTGAGGACCCTTTCGGCTGAGGGGCCAGAAAGTGACACTGGACGTCGCTCTCTTGCCGAAGCCCCTCAACCGGCTCCCGCAGCGGCGGGGGTAACCCCCATCATCGACGACCCCATGCCTGAGCACTACTCCGTACTAGAACCCTGGGCCTACGAGGGTATCTACAGGCCCTGCTTGGCCGCAGTGTCTGACCGTTTGGATGCTTGGCACTTCAGGCGGCCAGTGGGGGCGCTTTCCATGGAAGTGTTGATGATGCGACTGCGCAAAAGCCTGAAGCGCAAGTCGACGACGGGGATCCGTACTGCATTGGAACGGATGCAACAAGGTCGTGGCATGAGGTCGTCTGCCGCGCCAGCTCGGAGGTACAAGAGACGGTGCGAGCTGGACAACTTCAGGAATGAGGTGGACCTGATGTGCCTGCAGAAGCAAGCCCCGGCCCACCACACTCCGTTGGGCACGCTGCCACTGCCGACGCGGCAACAGCGCATGGTCGAGCACGTGTCGGCACTGTTGCAGGGCCCTTCGAGGTCACGTGGGATGTGCAACGACTCCCAGCAGGTTCGGGCACTGGACCTGGCGGAGACACGGGCCCACGATCTATCCCTTGCGTGGGACGAGATGACTTCGGCGGAGCAGGCTGACGCCCTGCAGCAGGATGCCCCGATAGGGCACCGCGCGTGGGAAGCGGAGGGCCTTCTGCGCTGGCGCGGCCGACAGCGTGGGATGCCGGCGGAGGAATCGCTGGCCGTCATGGACTCGCCCCCCTACCCTTGGGCTACGGGGGATGTTGGTGGAAACTCCGTGGGAGTGCCCGCGGCTTCTGTTTCGGCCACGGGGACCATCCCTGGCACAGGGGGGGACATCCCCGGGATGCCGGATGCATGGTGCAGCTTGTACAGGGTGCACCAGTACCGTGAGAGGCAGTCGGCGGTGACTCCTGCAGAGGTGAGAGCGGATCTCTTTGGCGAGCAGCCGGAGCAGCAGCCAATTGAGGTTACACCGCCCGATGCCGTGACTCCTGACGAAGTACTGGAGGGTGGACCAATGAGCGAGTCTCCGGAGCACCTGGAGGACAATTTGACCCAGCAAATGGCTGCCGACAGGGGCCAGCAGCGGAGTGCAGACCCGCCAGCGCCGGGCGCTGGTGGGGTCGAGGACAGCATGACCCAACAGCTGGCCAAAGCTGGGGCCCCAGAGGAGATTCACGCACTGAATACTCACCCCCTGCAGGAAGACACTGAGGAAGAAAGCATGCGCAGTCACCCACTGACGGAGGATGATGATGACGACGATGATGGTGATGAAGCGTGTGGGGGTGACAACGACACGAGCATGGGTGTCGGCCGTTGCAAGCGCATCCTGCGTGACGGGGGTGTGCTGTGGGCATCTCAGCTCGCTGCGGCTCATGATGAGGAAGGAGCGCTGCTGTTAGTCTTCTACGCGTATCTGCGTGGCAAGCTTGTCAAGGTACTCGTGGACTCCGGTGCCTCGGACAACTTCGTGTCTGAAGACTGCGTACGACGTTGTGGCCTACGCGTACGGCAGGGCCCGCGAATGAAGGTCACACTAGCGGACGGGTCGGTGAAGACCACAGGGGCTGTGGCCTACTCGAAGTTCACGGCCCCCACCGCAGCGGGCTCCACCTATAATGAGTCGGCCATGGCCATGCGGGTGTTGCCACTCGGGATCCGAGTGGACGTGGTGCTGGGGGGGAAATGGTTGCGTAGCCTTTCTCCCATCATGCTGGATTACGCCGGTCACGGCTCCGTGTCCTTCGCGCGCAGAACGAAGGGGGGGGTAAAGAGCTCGTGACCATCGCCGGCTGCAACCCGGGTAAAAGTGCTGGTGGACGCGGAGACAACTGTGCTGGACTCATCGATGAGGTCTTCCTGACGGCTGTGCAGCTGCGTAAACACCTCCTGTACGCAGAGACTCAGAGGCTTACGGGCGACGCCTCCGCTCAGCCGGCGTGGCTTATGATGGCGCGCAGGGACGGCAGCGAGCACGATTCGGCCTTCGCTGCTACTGCAGCCGGAGATCATCCCGACGCGGAACTCCTCGCGGTCGAGGCCGAAGCAGTATGCCTCTCGGTGGACACTGCAGCTGATGCGAAGCCTGTGGCCAGCACCCAGGTGAAGCTGGAACCCCCGGATACTGGGGGCACCGCCAAAGACATCCCACAGGACACGAGGGACGCCAAGGTGGCACCCCGCTGGAAGGAGAAGTTCCGGGCACTCTTCGAGGAGTTCTCCGAGGAGCTGCGTGACGCCCTCCCCATGATGTCCAAACTGCGGCGGTCGATGGAGGATGAGGCCAGAGTCACCCTTAAGCCAGACAAGGAGGGAGGACCTCCATTTCGCCGTCCCTACCGCATGTCTGTGGAAGAGCTTCGGCAACTGCGGGAACGCATCGAGCAGCTGGTGGAAAAGGGCTACATCAGACCCTCATCCAGTCCTTACGCGGCACCATGTCTCATGGTACCCAAACCGGGCCAGCCTAACACGCTGCGCCTGGTGGTGGACTACCGCCAGCTGAACTCTCAAACAGTGAGAGATCGGTACCCGCTGCCGGACATTCAGTTGATGTTCGACGAGATGCAGGGTGCCACCCACTTCTCCTCCTTCGACGCCGTGGATGGATTCTGGCAAGTCCCCATGGCTGAGGAAGACGTGGAGAAGACAGCATTCACCACCCAGATGGGCTCCTACGAGTGGCTGGTGATGCCACAGGGATTGCAGAATTCCCCGTCACAGTACCAGCGGAGGATGCAGAGAGCCTTAGGACACTTACCTTTCGTCCGAATCTTCATCGACGATGTGGTGGTGTTCTCGAAGGGTGGAGTCCAAGAACACTACGACAACGTCCGTACCTTCCTTCAGACCTGTCGCGAGAAAGGAGTATACCTCAAGGCCTCTAAGGCGCAGATGCTGAAGGAGTCTTTGAGGTTTCTTGGGCACACCCTGTCCAGCGAGGGCTGCAAGCCGCAGCACGACAAGGTGGCGGCAGTGCGCGACTGGCCGGCGCTGGAGAATGTCACTCACGTCCGGCAGTTCCTGGGCCTAGCCGGTTATTATCGTCGGTTCATTCACTGTTTCTCCGACATCGCGCAGCCCCTCACCATGCTCACCAAGAACGAGGTGGAGTGGAGATGGGGCCCTGAGCAGCAGTGGGCCTTCGAAGAGCTGAAAGCAGCACTGGTGGACGCCCCCGTTCTGGCCCTGCCGAACGTGAAGGCCGCAGCGGACGGATCAGCCCCCTTCGTGGTGCAGACCGACGCGAGTGGGGTGGCGCTGGGTGGAGTCCTGATGCAGGACTGTGGTGAAGGACTTAAGGTGATAGCCTACGAGAGCCGGCAGTTCTCCGCGGCTGAGCAGAACTACCACACGGGCGAGAGGGAGCTCTGCGGACTTCACCACTGCACCACGGTGACCTGGCGGCACTACCTGATCTTCACCGCCTTCAAGCTGCAAGGCGACCACCGGCCACTGGAATGGCTGATGGAGCCGGGGAGGGAGCTGAGTCGGCGGCAGGCACGATGGTACATGGATCTCGTGGAGGTGGGGGTCCCCCGCATGGAGTACGTGAAAGGGGCCCTGCTACTGGTTCCAGACGCCTTGTCACGGCGACCCGACTACTCAGCGAAGACACCTCGGGAGGGCTTGAAGGAGGCCGGCATTCTCGACGCTAAGTCGGACCTCCCGAAAGACCCCCTCTCTGTGTTGGACACCTCCGACCTCTTTGAGGAGGGCCCAGCCTTGGGCACCCTGACCCAGCTTGCTGAGGTGAACAGCTGGTTGGACGCGGTGGACACTCTGCAGCTGGCGGAGTTGGCTATGGAGTCCCAACTTGGTGCCAAGGAGCTTCGAGCCCCGCACCATTGCGAGGACCTCCCAATAGAGGTTGCAGCGGGTGCTGGGGGGGTGCAGACGCAGCACCCTGGCGCGGATCTCCCCACGGAGGTCACATCAGACGCTGGAGGGGTGCAGATGCAGCACCCTGGCGCGGATCTCCCGACGGAGGGCACATCAGACGCTGGAGGGGTGCAGACGCAGCACCCTGGCGCGGATCTCCCGACGGAGGTCACATCAGACGCTGGAGGGGTGCAGATGCAGCACCCTGGCGCGGATCTCCCGACGGAGGTCACCTCAGACGCTGAAGGGGTGCAGATGCAGCACCCTGGCGCGGATCTCCCGACGGAGGTCACATCAGATGTTGGAGGGGTGCAAACTGAGCACCCCGGCGCGGACCACCTGACGGAGGTCACAGCGCCCCCCACGAGAGAGGCGACGCTGGCGTTTCAGCGTGCTTCCCTGAAGAAGAGTGCAAGGGCTCTTCGGGGGGCCTTCAAGTCCCTTCGCGCAATGGGACGGTCCAAGCTACCAGGAAAGGCGGCATTGGAAATGCCAGCGGAGGCCTCAGAGCAACCTTGTGGCGTGGTGGCCTCACGCACCCGGTCAAAAACTGGGTTACCTCCTGCGGGAGGGACGTCGGGGTGCCAAGCACCCATAGCGCCTGCACAAACTCCGCCGCAGGTGTCAGCCAAGGTCCCTATGGAGCGCCCCAGCGGCACGGTGACCTCTCGCTCGCGGTCGAACACCAAATCGCCGCCCCAGCAAGAGGCAGTAAAGCCGGCGACACCTCCGACGGTGGTCTGACTGACGCCCCCAGGACGAGGAAGCCCCCTGCGAAGAGCGCGTCTCAATCGCGGAGGGAATCGACGGGGCGGTTGCACCAGGCATTGTTCGAACGGCTACAGTCGAAATACGGGAAGTTCGACGTGGATGCCTGTCGCGGACCAAACGGCCGCGGTCAGCTGGTGGACAAATACTGGGAAAACTGCCTAAAGGAGCAGTGGAGAGGACTTCACGTGTGGTGCAGCCCCCCACATGACAGCGACCATCTCACCATCGAGGCTGTACTCCGCACCTACGTGCATGAGTGGCGGCAAGACCCCGAGAACACCTCTGCAGTGTTCCTGCTGCCGGACCTACAGTCGCGCATGCCGCAGTGGAGGAAGCTTTTCAGACGCGCGGGGATGCGTATTGAGGAGGTCATCCCCACACATGACTCTCAGGGGAATCCCACCCAACTGTTTAAGGGAACAGATGGAGTGCTGCAGGACCTCCCATGGCCGATGCTGGTG
The DNA here is from genome assembly GCA_001247695.2 of Cymbomonas tetramitiformis. Classification (NCBI taxonomy): domain Eukaryota; kingdom Viridiplantae; phylum Chlorophyta; class Pyramimonadophyceae; order Pyramimonadales; family Pyramimonadaceae; genus Cymbomonas; species Cymbomonas tetramitiformis. The sequence continues at coordinate 33,541 of LGRX02009795.1, read as the reverse complement.
GTGTATGCTCCACCCTCGAGGTCAAGACCGCAGAGGATTCGACACCAGCGAGTGCCCCCGCCAATTGTTGATGCAGGCAAGGCGTCAAAGATGCGGGACGCGCAGGGCACAGTTTCTGGAGGAGATTTCCTTGAGGCCCTGCGGGACGAGTACAGCCGAGACGGGCCCCTTCGTACTCTGCGGGAGCAAGTACAGTCAGCTCCCCATCACAGCACGAAGCACTTCTGCATTGTTGGCAAAGTGCTGTGGCGGGTAGCTGCGGGGCACTACCAGCTGGTCCTGGGTGAGGACTCACCCCTCCGGGAGATTGTGTTCCGCGAAGCCCACGACTCCCTGGCAGCGGGTCACACAGGGCGCGACAAGACACTTGAAAGGGTTCTTCGTCGATTCTGGTGGAAGAACGCCTCGGATGATGTGGGGGCTTGGGTGGCGTCCTGCCCCACTTGCCAGGCTGTGAAACCCCGATCGTCATACCCTGATGGACTGCTTAACCCGCATTCGATCCCGTCGCGAAACTGGCAGGACGTGGGTGTGGACTTTGTCACCGGTCTACCTTTGACCGAGCAAGGGAACGACGCGTTCGTCGCCTTCACCTGTAAGCTCTCGAAGATGGTCCACGTGGTCCCCATTAACTTCGGGGACAGCTCAGCAGCCACTATTGCTCGCATCTACTTCGACACCGTGTGGAGGCAGCATGGCGCGCCTATGAAAATTGTCAGCGACCGGGACCCACGCTTCCAAGACGCGTTCTGGAAAGAGCTGATGCGGTTGATGGGGGTCAAGGTGGCAATGACCACCCCTTACAACCCCCGATCTGATGGTCAAGCGGAGCACACCAACCGGGTCGTGGAGGATATGCTTCGCTCCTTCGTCGATGATAGTCCGGAGGACTGGGACCTGTACGCCACCAACGTCGAGTTTGCTATCAACGACTCGCGCAGTGACGTAACCGGTTTCACCCCCTTCGAGTTGTGCTATGGTGTGTCACCCATGTCACAGCTTGACATGTTTCTAGAAGCTGCCCAGTCTACCGATGGGCGACGCAAAGGAGGGGTGGGGACTGCACATGAATGGGCGTTTCGTTTTTCGTCGCAGCTGCGGGACGCGCGGGGTAGACTGGAGTTGGCACAGCAGCGGCAGCGAGATCTCTTCGATCAGCGCCATGGGCAGCGAGAGTATGCGGTGGGGGACCTCGTCTGGGTAGAAGCCAAGCACCTCACGGAGAAGCTCATGGACAGGTCCCTTTGCAGGAAGCTCAGCAAGCGCTGGCATGGGCCGTTGGCGGTAACGGAGCGGTTCTACAGTGACATGCAGGCGGGTCTTCCGGAGGCAGACCGAGGTGCTCCGGTGGCTTATCGACTGCAGCTCCCCCCACGCTGGCGTATACATGATGTGTTCGCACAACATCGACTGAAGCCATACGTGGGAGGGGCAGATGCGTTCGCGTCACGCCGACAGCCAGCAATCCCAGAGGCGGTGATAGTTGATGGACAACGCGAGGCCCATGTGGATCGCATTCTGGCTCGACGAGTTCGCATCTCCCGAGGAAAGGAGATTGTGGAATGGAAGGTACGCTGGACGGGCTACTCAAAGGCCCACGATTCGTGGAGGACTCGAGACAAGCTGGAGCGTGGAGCACCTCTGCAGCAGCTTAAGGACTTTGAGACCGAACGTCTGGCCATGGAGGGCCAGGTACGTGACGCTGCATTACGTCGTCGAGAGCAACGCCGTGATACACCCAGTTCTGCTGCGGTGGCGTCAGGTGCCTCTTTAGCCTACCTGTTGGTGAGACCCTGGGAGGAGGAGTTTGAGAACCCCACCGACGAATGCCTTCCTTGGGAACAACGTGGAATGACGAGAGAGGGCGAGGTCACCTATGTCACTACCCTCGCTGCACTTGATACTCGGCCAGTACGGATATTGGTATTGTTCAGTGGAACAGGCTCCGTGGAAAAGGAGTTTGCCCGCTGCTTCCCAGCCTCGAGATCGGTAACTCTGGACGCTGACCCGCTTTGGCGGCCGACTCACGTGACGGCCATTGAGAGCTGGGATTATTGGAGGTATCCCCCAGGGTACTTCGACGTGGTATGGGCAAGCCCCCCTTGTACCCAGTACAGTCAGGCCCGCACCACTGGAGGTCCGCCCGATTTCGTTACAGCGGACGCGTGCGTACAACGCACCCTAGACATCATCGAGTATCTCCGTCCTCAACACTGGTTTGTGGAGAACCCGATGGGCCGTTACCCTGACGCCCTGCGTTTCAGGCCAGTAATGAGCCATTTACCGGCGCCCCTCACTTGCACCTACTGCATGTATGGGAAACGATACATGAAACCTACGTGTATATGGGCGAGCTCGCCTCCGCCCGAACCCTTACTGCAATGCTCTGCAGCGACTCCTTGTTCGCATCGACGTGCAACAGGAGTTCACCCTGATACTGCACAACTGGGACCGAGTGGTCATCGGAAGGGGATGCAGAAGTCACACGCAGTGTATCCAGTTCCAGAGGGTCTACTGCGGCATCTGTTCCAGCACTTGACTTTTGGAGGCACAGGAAAGTAAACGATGTTACGGTCATAACCCTTGGACCGAGTGCAACCGATCTACGGCAAGCAGAGTTTCGAAGGAGAAGACGAAGACTGAAGACCTGCCTTAGATATCGGTTGTGTGCGGTTGGGTGAATCCGGGATGAGCGTTGGCAGCGTGATCCTTGGTGAAGCCCTTCTGCTACGCTGATGAGCAGAGGAATCACGAGACCCCTGTACGCTATTGTATGTGTGATTATGCTTTAGTCGTGGTTTCAGGGGAAAGTCCACTCCTAACGGGGGGAGAGTTGTGCCAGGAGGCACGACGTACCTGCTGAGACACCCATAGTAGGGGGGTCTGATTTCGATGAGAATAAGAGTAGCGAACTATTAGGGAAATTAGTGAGTGGATGTGACATTGCCTGAGCGAACAGTTGGGGAAAATAATATGTGAGCTCAGAGGAGAGAATAAAGAGAGGTAACAGAGTTGGTCTCTCAGACTTGGACAGCAAATGATATAACTCTTGCTGTCTGGGTTTATGTTAAATAGTATATCTGAATATATGATATGATTCCTCAAGATAATAGAGGATAATAGTCTACTCCTGGGAATTCCCCTGGGACAATACGCGTGGACTGCATCGTCCATACGCATTGATATGTATAAACACAAGCTATCCACACGTACGGACACCGATGTCCATGCGTGTGGACTATCTATTATTGACCGTCCTTATGGGAGTCCATATGCCGTCCGCACGCACGTTTACGATGTCCATACGCTGTCCTTACGGTGGTCCATACGGTGTCCGTACGTGCGATTATGATGTCCATGCGTCGTCCATACGTTGTCCCTATGGGAGTACATATGCCGTCCGCACGCACGTTTACGATGTCCATGCGTCGTCCATATGCCATCCTTACGGATTTACATACGGTGTCCGCACGTGCGATTATATGTCCATGCGCTATCCATACGCTGTCCTTACGGTGGTCCATACGTTGTCCGTACGTGCGATTATGATGTCCCTCCATACTATGGGAGTCCATATGCCGTCCGCACGCACGTTTACGATGTCCATGCGTCGTCCATATGCCGTCCTTACGGGTCCGTCCGCACGTGCGATTATATGATGCGTCCATACGCTGTCCTTACGGTGGTCCATACGTTGTCCGCACGTCCGGTTACGATGTGCGACGTCCATACGTTGTCCTTATGGGAGTCCATATGCCGTCCGCACGCACGTTTACGATGTCCATGCGTCGTCCATATGCCGTCCTTACGGGATTACATATTACGATTATGATACGGTGTCCGCACGTGCGATATAAATGATGCTGACCATGTTTTCTTAAAATCGCTATCCATACGCTGTCCTTACGGTGGTCCATACGTTGTCCGCACGTCCGGTTACGATGTTCATGCGACGTCCATACGTTGTCCTTATGGGAGTTAATATGCCGTCCGCACGCACGTTTACGATGTCCATGCGCCGTCCATATGCCGTCCTTGCGGCATTACATACGGTGTCCGCACGTGCGATTGTGATGTTCATACGCTATCCATACGCTGTCCTTACGGTCGTCCATACGTTGTCCGCACGTCCGGTTACGATGTCCATATGTTATCCATACGGGTTTCCATACGGTGTCCCTGCGCTGTCGTGCGGGTGATAGTGCCTCTGTCCGTGCGTATGGACACCATGTGGACATGTTTTCTGTCCATACGGTGTCCATACGGTGGTCCATACGGCGTCCATACGAAATCCTTACGGTGTCCATGGGACATTTTCATATGGACACCACAATTACGCGTCGTCCATATGGTTCTTACATATGCATCAAGGTTTCGCCAGAAATCTGTTCAGACTGTCCATACGGTTGTCCATATGGATCCTTACGATGTCCATACGCTGTCCATATGCAAATCCACACGGATGAATGGAGCAATAATCCGTAGGGTATGCAACCATGATGAAGTAGACTGTAGGGGTGGAGTGAGGCAAAGATGGCGTGAAAATGCGGAAGTCTTGGGCGGCCAAGAAATGTGGTGGGTCGTCGATACGGCTGCCGTGAGAGAGCAGGAATTCCGAGAAGTCGTGTGGTAGATGGCGGCCGATACGAATCGGTGTGGTGACCAACCAGAATACGTAAACCAATCCAACGTTAAGTCCCGTAGAAAAGAAAAATGTCCTCAAAGGCCTACAGCTCGCCGTGAATCAACCCACAAAACTTAGGCCATACCCGCAACTGCTGGCACTTCCACGCGCGGAGCGCCTCACTCCATCCCAAGCGACCGGCTTTAGCCAATCATCCCGGCGGTGTCGCAGTGGCTAAATAAAGCGTAAGTGGGGCCAAACCTGTTAGATATATATAGTTCGGAGTGAATATATAGATAACTGGAAATAAACCCTGGGTTCAGGGTTTCCGGAATCAGAACGGTAAAAGTCAGATTGATAAAAGGGAGATACACATAAATACTAACGGGAGTTTCCCGACTACTGGTGACGGTCACCCAGCCTACTTTAGGAAGTGACAAGTGACAGATTAAACTGTCGGTGTGTCACATCCAGCAATGTACTTGTGATCGAATATATCCGCGGTATCCATCCCAATGTACCTCCGATGGCACGTTCGGTGCCGTGATCCCAAATGCACACAAACGTGGCCCGAATTCTACGTTTCATCCACGATGCCAATGTGCGCATGGGTGTATTTCGTGAAGTTTGATATATTTTTACCACCTTGAGTCAATACTTCGCGAGAAACATGCATATATATCCCCGTATAGACAAAATATCGTCAAATTTGCCCTTAAGTATGGAAAAACATTGAAATTGCAAATGTTTTTTTTCCCCTTAAGTTACTTTGTGTAGAGTGATATACAGGGTAGAAGTCTTCCAAAAATCTTTACGGCCAGCAAACTATATTTCCGCTGGCCCGCTTTCGGCCAAAACGGTCAAGGAAGAAAATTGCCCGCCGCAGGCGCGAAACTTTAAAATTAAGTATGGGGGTTTGATATGCTGGAAGTTACACCCCGACTGTCATTCTTATAGTTAGGGTGTATGACTGTCACCGGTCCCGGAACCCTAGACCCCGAACATATAACGGGTAGTCTGCGTATTTCTCAACGCTCTTTATTCTATTCTGATTACCTCACTCACCGAATATACAGTCAAGCTGATATATTCAGCAGGTTTGGTACCACGCACGCTTAATTTTACACTGCGACTTTGGCCATGATTGGCTAAGCACCGACGCTTGAGATGGGGTGAGGGACCCGCGCTAGAGAGGTTTTCGGTACGGGCGGTATGGCTCAGTTACGGACGCGCGGTTGATTGGACATGATTGGGTAGCGCGTACGGCAGCTTATTTTCCGTGCAGTATCGTTGGGCTGGATTTTGTTGTTTATGGTCGCTAGTACACCGTCCGACATTGATCACGTCCTTTCGTCCCACACGACCGCGTACAATTTGCTGTTTTCCCGATTTATCCTCGACGACCCGCCGCAACTCGCAAGCTGTCGCCCACACCGTTAGCCTCACCTCGCATTCTCCACCTCACCCTGTCTCTATAGTTATTTAATCATGGGTACTTCTACTAGATCACACACTGCGGCCGCACGCCGCTCGCTAGTTACCATTTTCGACGATGCCGCAGCCCGACATGCAACCACACCAGCCACTCCTACGGTTGCGGCTGCGCCGGCTGCCCAATCGGCAGGGGCACTGTTCCTCGACGCGGTCAAGCGTCTGGCGAAGGAATCCTTCGACGAGCGCGCCGCCAAGCTCGTCATCAAGAAGGTGTACGACGACAAACATGGACGTTTTGATGGTACGGAATCGAACGTCAGCTCCGTTTTCGCCCGTCTGGTGTTGGCATTACGGGACATTTTCGTCACTGAGGAGTCCGCGTTTTCTTCTCTGTTCGACCTGGAGGATGCCACGTTGCCCGTTCGCGCCGAGGCGAACAAGCTGCTATTTTCGACACTGGAATTCATCATCGCTCCGGTGTCGCCCGCGGCAGACTGGATGGAGTCTTCAGCGGAGGCACACCCGTTTGATGGGAAGCGGGTGTTGCTGGAGATCGCCAGAATGCTTCTGGATTCCGGCGGACCCTTTCAGGGCACCGCGGACCTTCTGGCCATCAAGATCAACCAGTTCGACCCGTCGCGGGCTATCGCCGCCTTCAACGCCGCTCTCCGGTCCGCTCGACGGAAGAGCACTCTCGACGACATGGAGGTCAAGTCCCTCTTCATCAAGTCCCTCGACCCGATCTTTCTATGCTCCGCAGTGAAGATATCTTCCGGTGAGCTGGTACGGCCCCAAATAAAAATTTATTTCGGCCCGCCTTCGGCCCGCCCGGTCCGAACTACAAAATGCCCGCCGCAGGCGCGAAATTTTTAATCTTAAGTATGGGAAAATGCAAAAATCGCAAAATTTTCATCAAAACTTTTAGATTTTGCGCCAAATTGGTTCGGCCCAAAAGCAATTTCTCTTTCGGCCCCTCTTCGGCCCGGGCCTCATTTTGGCGACTCAGTTCGGCCCGGGGCCGGCCAATCGGGGTAAGATATCTTCCCTGATGCTCCGGTGGTCAACCGTCTGTTGCTGCACGACCAACGTGCGGCGGAGTCCCTTGCCACCATTCAGCAATGGACCCGTGAGTGCTACGCACAACACGGAACGGACTCGCACGCACCGCCTCGTGCGTTCTCCGCCCTCGCCCTGGCTGGGCAGAGCGACGACGAGGACTACAAGACCGTCTTCAGCGAGCTCCGCGACCAGCTCTACGACATGAAGAAGGAGATCAAGGCCCTCCACAACCGTCTCGACGACACGAAGGGCTACACGCCCCGCAACGACAAGAAGAACGCCATCGGACGCGGTGGACATGGTGACGGCGTCCGCTTCGCAGCGAAGTCCCTTCCCGAGCACGGCAACTTCCCGCAGTCCTTCCGTGGGAAGTCTTCGGGGAAGGTGGCTTTCCACAAGCCCACCGGTACGTTCGTTCCTTTGTGCCGGCACCCGGCATGCTCCGCTACGGCGGAGAAGCATTGGCATCGAGACTTCCCGAACGGCGGGCCACGCGGACATGTTGGCGCACACGGTTTCAGCATTGCGGACAGCGAGAACGACGTACTCGCCACGATGTTCCAGAACGCCATGGACGACGACGACGCCGCCCGTTTCGACGCCGTCTGCTACATTGCGGACGGCAAGGCGGAGCTCTACAACGCCGCCTCCGCCTTCTCCTTCGCTATCACCGAGGAGCGGGTGCCCGACACCATCGACGAGTATCTGGGGTACCGCCAGCCCGCTGACACCCGCCTCGGGGTTTGCGCGGTTGGTGGTGCTACGAACATCAACAGCTTCAAGGTCCATGCGGAGGTCCATGACGACGCTCCGGTCGTACCACCGCCGCCAGCGCCGCCCTCCGCTCCGCAGTCGGTGGTGTCCGACGAGGGGATGTACCCCATCAGCGCGCTGCACGCGCACGAGCCACACACGACCTTCATGGACAAGTTCGCGTTCAACTTGGACATCACGGGGCCGGACGCCGGAGCCGACACTCGCCATGCACAACATGGGCCCCGTCGCGCCCGTGGACTCCGTCTCCGTAACAACGGACGACTCCGAGGATGACGACGAGTGTCTTCCGCCACCGCGGCGAGCTTTGGGATGCGGCAGACCACCGATGGGTTTTGGGTTCTCTGCCCTCACATCTCTCGCAGTCTGTCTACTGTTTGTTGTTTGTGCAACTGCCGCGCCTTCACGTGATCGCCCCGCACAAGCATCGCCAGCAGCAGGGAACACCGGCGACGAGGTCGGTGGTGCTGGTGTGCTGACGCCCTCAGCCATTCCGCCGGCGCTCTACTGGCAACCGGAGGGCTGGTACCCAAACGTGGTGTACCGGTCCGGGTGGACATGGCACCCGGGTTCCCCGCAGCCACCCGAAGCAGTTCCGATTGTTGCCGAGCCGCCCTCGCCGGGTGGTGCTCCGCCATCGCCGGTCTATGTGCCACCCGCGTGGGGCGGGGGAACCGGGGATGAACCTTCTTCTTCAGTTCAGCACCGGACCAGACTGGTTGCACCCGGTGCAACTGACTACAACGACATCGGCACATCCTCAATTCTCTCATTTTGCTCTACGCATGATTTATCAAACAGTGGTACCAGCTCTCCTGGGCGCTGTAACAGTGGCACCGGCTCTCCCGGGCACTCTCGACGTGGCTAGAGTTGGCGAGATCGAGATTAGCCTGCCTCCAGACTATGATGCTGTTGGTTCAGGTTGCCCCAAGATGGGCTTAATTTAGGGTTTTAACTGTATCTGTATTCTGCAGTATGCCTCACTGACTGCTAGTTTCGGGAGTTACCCTGCCAGAAAGGACAGGTTCCCCTGTAGGATGCTTATTTCCACCGAAGCTGAGTAGGTGTTTGTTTCAGTTCCGTGGCCACCTAGTTTGCCAGTCACCACCCTAGGTGGTGTGCTGGAAGTGACACCCCGACTGTCATTCCTATAGTTAGGGTGTATGACTGTCACCGGTCCCGGAACCCTAGACCCCGAACATATAAGGGGTAGTCTGCGTATTTCTCAACGCTCTTTATCCTATTCTGATTACCTCACTCACCGAATATACAGTCAAGCTGATATATTCAGCATGATTAAAAGTGGCATAAAATGCCTATATTTTTGGCCGAAGTTTGGCCGGCTCATATTCTTGTGCGACCCAGGGGCGAAAGCCCCTTCGGCCCGCTTTCGGCCCGGAGCGAGCTTTTGCGGCCCCGGGCCGGCCCGCCACGGTAAGACTTCTACCCTGGTGATATATTCGATATATCGAATGGCACCAAGTATAAGAAACATTTGTTATGGGCCATAGTTCATGAAAATATTGTGATAGGTACATTCCGAATGTGATGGGCATGTTCAAAATCTACCCAAAGATGCAATAATTGGGTAACCCACCGCAAGGATTTGAGGTTTTTTTTCGCTTGACCCCTTGGTATTAGCACGCATATTAGACGCATCTATACAATATGTAAAGTACTTTTTTCAAGTCCACGCACTAGTATAACCCCCAGGGTGTGTCGAAAAGCATGGGTTTGCCCAAGTTGGCACAATATGCTAGCTCTAACGATGCGGTTTTCGAATGTCTCTTACGGTGGGTAAACCCACCGTAAGGTGCGCCCAATAGACAACATGGCTACAGATGGGAGTTACGATCCATACACGGGCGAGGCGGGCAGTGCAGTGGTCACAGAGAATGGGACGTATATGAGCTCATCCACACCAGGGGAGAAATCGATAGCACAGGCAGAGGCATATGGGGTTGTGTCAGCACTGCTGCTACAAAAACCGGATAAGGATCTCATCATATACACCGATTCGCAGAACACCATAGATAACATCCGCAAGGTGCAAGTGAAAGCCTGGGTGGACCCTAGAATGTGGAGGACCATGAATGGGTACTCCTTGTACAAACTGGCTGCTGAACTGCTGAACAAGAGGGACCGCATGGGGGCCACGACGGATTTGGTCCATGTGAAGGCACACACCGTGAGCAATGAATGGCCGAGCGTTCTGAATTCAAGAGCCGATGAGCAAGCCAAACAGGCTAGAAGTGGGCCGTGTATCTTCCGAGAACCATACCTGTTCTTGCCCAAATACTACGCGGTAGCAGCAGGGGGCGGACGTGATGGCCCCACCGTCCGTACGGACTACATGCATTCAAGATGGTACCGCGATTGGGACGAGCATCCTATGCAGGCCGCTTGGAGAAAAGCCGGTGACGCGAATCACATCAACTTTCCGAACAAACCGCAAATTTGGAGGGAGGCCTCTGTGACAAAGGGGGCAATCGGGGATAAAACTAATATTTTTGCGGCTAAACTAGGTGTTGGTAGTCTGCCGACACCGAGAAACATACAAGTAACAAATGATAAATATTTCCCGGACCTGTACCCAGGGTACTTCTGCCCCCTCTGACACCCGACAGATGAATCGATCGCGAATGAGCACCACATTTTCTGTAAATGCCCAGCCGCTGCGAGGATTCGGGAAACCGGACTAGAGGTGTTATTGGGAAGGATTCAACAAGTGTTACCGGATACGGTGACTAAATTGCCTATGGAAGCATTGCGACGTATGCTACTCCCGGCCAGGCGGGAAGACCTCTTGTACGGCCGTACCCCGGGAGAACTTCGAGAATGGGTGGAGAAGGAACACGGAAGGAGGGTGGCTGTCGGAGAAGCTTGGCCGGAAATTGAGGCCGTGGGTCACGGAGTTTTCTTTAGTGTATGGTGCCAATATAACAAAAAAATGGTAGAGGGGGAACACGAGTTCGCGAGCCGTATCAGGAAGCAATATGGGATCTGTGCGGGTGATTTGAGGAGATACGGGAAGAGCGCGCGCCCGACTACGATGGGACAAGACCGTACGGTGGAGCCGCCGGCTCCAGAAGAGGGAGAGTCGGAGAGGCGAGAGGGAGTTTGTGATCGACTAGATTCGAATCTGGAGGGGGACACGGGGGGAGACGTAACCGGTATCTTGACACGGCAGGTGGAAATGGGGAATGTGGACATGCCAACCGAATCTAACCGCACACCACCGCCTCGTATCCATTTTCAAAATGATTGACACGCCTTGCGAGATCGGAAAATCGAATTTTGAACGTCCTTTGAATATCCTTGTAGAGTCTCAGTACCGTTAAACACCTACTACAGCAATCGCCCATATTTAAGAAAACAGGGATTTTGGGCCAGCCAGCCGTACTCATCGAGTTGGGTACCCTCATGGAGAGACTGACTTTCGCCCCCCCATAAATTGGGGGTGATTGTCTCTTCTTGTGTCATCCCTCGCCGTGTAGTGTCACTTGCATCTTGCCAGCCTGTGTGTCTGTCCCTCAGATAGACAATAAAACACTATCCGGTATTTTATTATCTACCTTAGCCCACTACCGGAAGCCCGAACGTAGTCCGTTTCCGCCCCTGCAGTTATATATATATATATACTCATATATATCTCTTTCTTCATCAGGTTATGCCCCCCGCCCCCGCCGACACCCCCATTTGCTTAGCTTAACCGTATTCTCTTATTTCTTAACAACGTCGAGAGAAAAGCGGCCGACCGTACTCATCGAGTTGGGTACCCCCGTATTCGGGCACGACAGATTTCGGAATCGATTTTGCATTTGATGCTCATTCCGAGTTAAGGCCCGTCCTTAAATCTGGTTTGGAGATTACGGCCGTCGCGTCGCGTCGCGTCGCGTCGCGTCGCGTCGCGTCTGACCAGATTTAAGGATGAAGAAATCGGCGTACTGCGACGGTGTTTTCGACGGCCCATGCCTACGTGGCTCCACATGCTTGACGTCGTGGCACTTGCTAACACTCGCATCGGTGTTTGAAAGCTTTGCACCTCTCTTACGGAATTCGTGCTTGCCCTAGAGGCGAAATTTTTGACAGCGTATCCGTGGATTTTCCTTCGGGATTTTGCCTCCCGTTTCCTTTCTTTATTACCTGCCATCTCACGTTTCAGCAGGTATGCCAGATCCGTCTTCCTGTGAAGTGAACTTCAATAGCCTACTAAAAGGCTCGACAGCATCTTGGGAGAAGCGGGCAATTCCATTCGATGGCACTGGCGTTTGCCCCAGCTTCTGGCCAACGAAACGTGTGGGAATTTTGGAAAGAAATGAGATTCCATATTTCGATTCTCCAGGAACCCTTGGCGCTGTTTTTCCTGAGTATTATTCCAGCGCCAAGGAAGCCATGCTTCTCATGCTTGACTATGGCACTATGAAGCCCCTGACTGGCAGATTCAACTATCCGCAGTTTGATAATGCTCGTGACCGCAACCGCATTTTTTCCCACTTAGAATGGGGTGGTGTCGCTCATAAGAAGCTCTCACGCTCGTGTAATAATAACTACACAGCTCCTGTGGCGTTCACCCTTGGCCCTCGCTACAGGTACGCTATTTGCTCGCAGAATATGAATATGAAGAATTTCGTGAACATGATCCTCCTCCTGCTGTCTTTCCTGACAGCAGACCTTGTGCAGGTACACAGAACCTGCTGACTCCGCATGGCCTAGTTGGGGGCTCTATCGTCCCAAGGACGAATTTGTTGTGTCGCCTCCTACAGCGCGCTACCCTTTCGGTCAATTCACCCAAGCCTACAACTCTTGGGTTGGGCAAATGAAGAGGCTGCGCTCGCTTGTTTTTGAACCCTTGCACCAAATTGACTTTCTTCAAGAGTGTCTAACGACGGAAAGTGAGGCTGCGCGTGAAGCAGGGATCCCCTTTCATAAGGGGTACCCCTTGTTGCAATCTTATTTCACGAAGGATTTTAGTGCTGTCATTCACGCTGACAAGGGTGACTTACAGAACACCCTAACATGCCTCAAAAACCTTCACCAAATCCCTACGAGGCATGGGAAGCCTCTAGGTGCTGTCGAAGGGGGGGACTGGTGCCAGGCCTCGCATCGTTGTGGTTTTCAGATCCACGACGAGGATATTTTTTTCTTCAATGCAAACTTTCGTCACGCTTGCTCGGAGGTGCTGCTGACAGGAGATGCTCACCGTTGGTGCTGGGGGGTGTATGCCAACAAAAAAAGCATCACGAATGCTTGGAAGTAGAGTAGTCCCCTTATCTTTGATACTTTCTATGTAATATGATATGCATTACGTTGCACTTCTTTGTATTTTTAGGTTTAGGTTTGTTTCCTAAACCTCCTTCTTTCAATACCCTTGCTTAGGTTTAGGTTTGTTGCCTAAACCCTTATCTTTCCTACCCCCCTTGGAAAAAAAAAACCTAACATAGTATTACTTTATCTATTTCCAGTTCACAATATCCAATATCACTTATACTTATTCTTATCCCTTACCTTAGTTTATCCCGCCCCTTTGTATACTCCCTGCACTCCTTATCATAACTTATATAACTTATTGCACTCCTTATTATTCTCGCTGTTATTTATCATACATGGGTTGCATCATTATCTTCACACCGTAGCATAACTTTCAAGCGCCTGGGTATTGTGTGGTGCAGGCTATTCGTCCTATGGGGGTTGTTGGCAAGGCCAACGAAGTGTCCTTCTTTTTATTATGTGGACTTTACCGCCGGAGTCGCCAAGGCACGTCCTTCAGCTTCAAGCCTGATCCGTCAGATACTACCTTGATGAAAGTTTGGGGAGGTAAGAAGACCAGATCCAATCAGAAAAAAAGGGAATATATGAATTGGCCAAGTAGGGTAGACTCTTTGACTGAAAAAGATTTTCGGCGTCGTTACAAAATGAGTAAGAAAGCTTTCGAGGATTTGGCTCAGAAAATTTCAACTTATTGCGGAGACAAGCCTAGCAGGCGCCAAGCTCTTGGAGGTAAACACATTCCTTATTATAGGCATATGTCTTTGTCAGTGACTCTACGTTATTTAGCTGGTGGACAAATTTATGATATTATTGACATTCATGGGATTTCATCATCACAGTTTTATACTATGGTTTGGCAAGTTGTCAACGTGATGCCAAAGGTTTTGCCGATTGACTTTCCAATGACTAACCAAGTGGCGCTTCAAGAGCTATCCAAGGGAATGTTTCACAGATCTAATGGAACTATGCAAGATTGTGTCGGTGCTGTAGATGGTGTATGTATCGAGATTCGAGCACCGAAAAAAAGGGAACATGTCGACGCCAGATCTTTTTACAATCGTAAGGGATTCCACAGCTTAAATGCACAAGTTGTATGTGATGGCAAGCGTAGGGTTACATATGTTTCACTCCCGGCTAAGGGAAACACCAACGACTCTCTCGCCATCACCATGACCAGTTTCGGAAAAGCCCTTATCGCTGGGAGATTGCCTTCTCCATTTTACATTATGGGTGACGAGGCATACAAAGGTATTGCACCAGACTCCATCATCACTCCTTACCCTGGAAAGATGCTTCCGAAATCACAAGATGATTTCAATTACTATCAATCAGTCACTCGAAACAATATCGAGTGTACCTTCGGCATTATGTTTCAACGTTTCGGTATTTTGCACCGCCCACTTACTTGTAGCTTACTTGGAACCAAGCTCAAGCCAGGGGATAAGTCAAAGAATGCCCCTCGCGAAACACCAGGCCGAGCTGTGGCTTTATTCCTTGCTTGTTGTAGCCTACACAACTATTGTATCGACACTTCCGATGAGAGCGCACAAGAGCTTGAATCACCTCCCCGCACGCCATTCACCATTGCTGAGAATGGTGCCCATGAGTATGATCAACGCCCCGCAGAGGATTCTCGCATATGGACTACTAGTGATATCCTTTCAGCGGAGGCCCTCGATGGGGGGAAAAGCGATCTCACGGATGCAGAGGAAATTGTATTATCTCGAAATTATCGAGGCGATCGCCGTGACAACTTGGCTCAGCATGTCAAAGATTTGGGAGCTGTGCGACCTCCTCATTCCGATTATACCAAAAGAGTTACCTTTGCATAAGCTACACCCTAGATTTATGATGCTTTAGATGTATGGTATGGTTATGGATTATGGTTATGGACAAGTATTTTCATTATGTATTCTAATATTGGCTACTGCCCCGCAGTCCTTGTGGTAGGACCAAATCGACGATTTGGTCCTACCACAAGGACCATTGTTCCGATAATTTAATTGGCCACCTCCCGTGATTTGTGGTGTCTAACCAATGAAAGGTGGTATATATAGGTCCTATATTAATTTATTTGAACGCCGGTTTGGCCTATATCCATCCCATATATCCATGACGAACGCATTTCAAACCTCTACACTCAAATTTTTCAAAACGGATTTTTTGGAACATTCAAAATGTGGCAAATTAGTGACTCATCTTCAATAATTTTTTACCAATCATATATCAACACCACACCTGCGCGGGTACCATCAAATTGAACCTATACATATGTCCCAATCATATTTGGGCGGTAGGCCCGGTTGGAATGCATATATTGGCTCGTTGGCTCGTTGGCTTCCCCTCTAATATATTGGCTCGTTGGTTTCCCCCCTAAAACAGTGGTCACGCGAGCTGACCAGCCAGCCATCATAATTGCTTGCTAGAGGGCATATATCGCAAGGTTGGTGTGTGCGGCACATTAAATCTTCAAGTATATATGTATTGCGAATTTCTGAAAGTCTAGCATCATCCAAATATCTTATTTTTCGACTGGCGTGTACATTTTAGAATGGATGAATGTCAATTTCTAAAGTCCGAAATTCACTAAATTCGGAATTTGCATTGTGTTGAACATGCGCCATGCTGAAATAGAGCGGAAATGATGATGAGGGTGCGAAGTAACCGATTCACTTATCTTATTTGGTCATAAACTCAAGATGTATAACCATGAGCATCACCGTGAGCCCCGCATGTGACTCCTAATACTCAAAATACGGTGGTCCTCGTGGTAGGACCACCATTTTCTTCAAGCTTTTGGTGAAATTACACCCCTAAAGCGTGTCGTTCAACCACACACCTAAAGTCTCATGGGGGCCGCCGCTATAAGAAATAAAATTCATTTAACTCATAAATATCATGTGCAAATGTTACCTGTGCCTCAAATAGTCGATTTAGTTATCGAAACCGCAATTGCCCATTGGTCCTTGTGGTAGGACCATGAATTTGGGTAGTAGCCAATATGTGATAACATTTCAATTCGTATGTTGCCATTCAATGTGTCAATATTTCACAGCGCCCCACTCGAGACGCCTCTCGATTTAATATAGCATTATTTCACACCTTACCCGAGACGCATCTCGATTCAATATGCCAATATTATTTCACACCGCTCCACCGAGACGCATCTCGATTCAATATGCCAATATTTCACACCGCTCCACCAGAGACGCCTCTCGATTTAATATAGCATTATTTCACACCGCTCCACCGATACGCCTCTCGATTTAATATAGCATTATTTCATAGCGCCTTACCGAGACGCATCTCGATTCAATATGCCAATATTTCACACCGCTCCACCAGGACGCATCTCGATTCAATATGCCAATATTTCCATGACGCCTTACCCGAGACGCATCTCGATTCAATATGCCAATATTTCCGCGCCTTACCCGAGACGCATCTCGATTCAATATGCCAATATTTCACTCCGCCTTACCCGAGACGCCTCTCGATTCAATATGCCAATATTTCACAGCACCTTACCCGAGACGCATCTCGATTCAATATGCCAATATTTACACCGCTCCACCCGAGACGCATCTCGATTTAATATGCCAATATTTCACTCGCCTTACCCGAGACGCCTCTCGATTCAATATGCCAATATTTCCTGACACCTTACCCAGACGCATCTCGATTCAATATGCCAATATTTCACCACCCTCCACCGAGACGCATCTCGATTCAATATGCCAATATTTCTGACGCCTTACCGAGACGCATCTCGATTTAAGCCTTGTATTTTGCCTTACCCGAGACGCATCTCGATTCAATATGCCAATATTTCCACCGACACCTTACCCGAGACGCATCTCGATTCAATATGTCAATATTTCATGACGCCTTACCGAGACGCATCTCGATTCAATATACTTAATATTTCTGACACCTTACCCGAGACGCATCTCGATTTAATATACCAATATTTCCACGACGCCTTACCCGAGACGCCTCTCGTGCAATATGTCAATATTTCCACTGACGCCTTACCGAGACGCCTCTCGATTCAATATGTCAATATTTCACACCGCTTCCACCCGAGACTCATCTCGATTTAATATAGCATTATTTCACAGCGCCTTACCCGAGACGCATCTCCATTCAATATGCCAATATTTCACACCGCTCCACCCGAGACTCATCTCGTTTTAATATAGCATTAATTCACGGCACCTTACCCGAGACGCCTCTCGATTCAATGTGTCAATATTTCATATGATAGATATGAAGGATATGATAGCAAGGAAGGATCACAAGCACATATAAGCTAGCACATGTTGATATATGACAGAACTATTTGAAGTTCCTAAAGTGATACCACTACCAACCATGTAACCAAGCACTTTCAGTTTGGCATTTCTTTCATCCTATGGAGGATTTCGGGAAGGAGGGAGTGTCACAGAAAGGTAACTTTCAGTGGGACCCGGGCTCGTTCCAAGGAAAGGAATAAGAAATGACAAAGCCAAAAGTGAAAGGAGCAAGGAAGGATCACAAGCAGGTTCAAGTGTTCGGTGCACATAAGTAGGTTCAAGTAAGAACACATGGATATACAAAAGATAAGTTTGAAGTTACAAAAATGTTACCACTACCAACTGTCTAACCAAGCTAAGATCTTCCCCTTGGCCTTTGTCTTAATCTCTTCGTCCATGTCTGGATCACTCACAAGGGTTTTTGCTAGCTTCACACTTTCATGTTGTTTCTCAAGTAACAAGGTGGACTCACGGTTGGCCTCAAGTTGCAAACGTGATTGCACATCACGCAATTCCTGTTCCTCACGTTTTTTTTGAATGGCCACCAACTCAGTTTGTTGCTCACAAGCTTTCGCGATGGCGTTGTCAACTGCAGACTCGGAAGGCGTAGGGGGAGTGAACTTCATTTTCTTCGGAGCATCCTCTTGTGAGTCAAGTGTGGACTCACCACCAACACCTTCAGCCAACCCCTTAACAACACGAGAGGCGAAGCCCGCCCCCTCCATTACAAGCCACCAATAATAAACACCAATATCGCACGCTTTGCCCTTGAGGGAGTTCATGTACTTCCACCTCTCAGGCTCGTTTTCGCCACTCCTGGAATAGTTGGCTTTCAGAATGGAAAGCAAAGGACGCATGTCACCAAAACAACTTTTTAAGGTAGCGGCTGGCCTAGTGTGAAAGATCTCGTTTGGGTTGATGCGAGAGAAATGAATGCTGTCGAAAGAAGAATCAAAGGGTTCAGCCAAAGCAACGCGCGTCTGACTATTGTTAAATTCGTCGGCGATAATGTCCCACACGTTGCGAAGGTTGGGGTCGTCTAAAATACCCATTGAGTGGGTGTCGAAAAGCCTATCAACAGTGGTACGTAGCGATGGAAGTACGAGGATCGAAGCTAGTCTAATCTTCTCGCTGACGTTGAAAGTGGGCTGCTTAGTTTTATGTTCTTTACGACATGGAAAACACCAAAAAGGGGAGGTGGGACCAGGGGCTGCGCAATCCTCTTCTTCCTCAACCTCATCTTCCATATCCTCATCGATAAGCGCGTCCCATTCACTCACTATGGGATCAGCGCCATCACTTTCCAATTCAATAACTGTTGGTTGGGGTAAAGTTGTATCAACATTGGGTTGTGAGCGAGTGGAGGCTTTTCGTTTTGGGGCTGGGCCGTTGGGTGGTGGCTCTTGAAGCTTGGCTTGAGCTCTGCGCTCGCGAGCCTTGGCGGCTTGGCGGGCTAATTTAGCTTTCCTATCAGCTTCAATTTGGGCAATTTGGGCCTTAGTTAATACCTTGCCAGATGCGCTGCGAGGAGGAGGGATGGAGTTGGGCTTTGGTTTTTTAGAATCAGGAAAAGGATTCACGTATTGTGGGTTGGGATTGGGTTTCGAGGAAGGAGGGAGAACGCGTTCAGCTGCAGGAGAAGAGCGCAACACTCGTGTGGGTGTAGGACTGTTTTCATTCGAGGTTGAGGGGGTAGGTTTAATGGGAGTCACAAGTTCTTCAGCGATAGTATGAGGGGACTCAACGGGTTCTTTCGTGGGAATGCTATTCAAAGGAGATGCCTGGGAAACAGGTTCGTGAGCAGTGGAAGGAGATGTTGCAGAGGTGGCCATAATGCTAAGGAATATCAGGGCGCTAGTAATAAAGTCAAAGAATCCCTGAAATGTTCCACGGTTGGAGGTTTCCAAAGACGCCTTTCGCGGGAGGAATGTCCTCTCCAAGGCGTCGCACCTGCCTACGTGGAGCGTACACTTGCGTCGCATATCCAAGAAGCGTCCATTTTTTTTATCTCCGATTTGATCTGACGAACAGTTTTCAAATTTTGCCTACGTGGAACCAAAAGACGCGACGCAAGAGCGTCGCGTCGCGTAAATGTTATTACGATTATCTCTGCGTAGCATGCTACGCAAAAGATAATCGTAATAACATCTCCGCGACGCGACGCTCTTGCGTAACTTTTGCGTAGCGCTTTACAGTTTTCCAACCAATCAAATCGCTGTGATCAAAAGTTACGCGACGCGACGAATTTTCATTTTACCCAAACCAGATTTAAGGACGGGACTAAGGTCATCCCGGATTACGATTGACGTCATAACGGCGATGACGTTAACGCGTAATTCGTAATCCGGAACAAAAATCGGAACCTCCCTACACTGTGACACTGTGTCACTCGACTGTATTATGCCCCTTGCAACTTGGTGCTTGCAAGCGAAGGGAAAAGAAGCGAAGACAGCCGAGCGACGGCGTCCATCCACGTGTGACCAGCCGAGCGTATGAGTATTCTCATCGGACAGAGCAGCGCACATGCCGAAGTCAAGACCCATCAATCGAATGCGAGCGAAGGTTGGTTGGAAGAAATCAAACGTATTTATAAGACCTCAAAAATGCAGCAGGTGCATCATTCAAAAGTTGTCTTAAGTTACCTTCGAAGTATCTCCTGTAGTTATTCAAAAGTTACCTTCGAAGTATCTCCTGTAGTTATTTACGGAAATGGCCTCTCCTACTGGTTTCAACCTGCACTCGTTCGATCCCAGTGCTCTCCGAAACTCCAAAATAAGCCCAGACGACGCAACCTGGGCAGAAATCAACAGCAACTCCCAACTCTACTCTCTCATATCACAGCACGTTGCACGTGAATGCCCGTTGTCGTCCTTTCGCATTGAGATTAACGAAGGAGCGCGGTCCTCAGACGGATGCTGCGACTCGGATAGTGATACGGACGAAGACGTGTGTCTGGTGAAAGGCGGAGATGGAGACAAAACACGATATACAACGTTATCCGCCGGCATTGGATTGCACGAGTTCGTCTGGGAAGGCAAGAACTTCGCGGCGGTTAATCAAACGAACGGATGTCCAGTTGGGACGGACTGTGGTGCTCAACTCTATCAGACCCTTGTGCTTGTCGTCGAGGGGAAGGGGAACAGCCTCCTTTTGCAACAGTTTACTGGCGAACTCGTGGCAAGATCCATGAAGGTCAAACCAAACTATTTCACTATCTACCGTTGGCACAATAATTACCAGTATTGGCGCACTGACCGCTCCGTGGCCGCCAGACCACTTGAGTCGGTCATACTTCCCGAGACCGAAAAGACGCGGTTGGTTGATGACATGAAGGAATTTTTGTCTAAGGATACATCAGAGTGGTACACGCGTCACGGCATTCCCTACAAGAGGTCGTACCTGTTTTACGGTACTCCTGGTGCTGGGAAGACGTCGATGATCCAGGCGCTTGCTGGAAAGTTCAAACGCAACGTGTGTTATGTGCAGCCCTCCCACCCAAAGATGACGGACGATAGCTTCATCCAGGCTCTGCAGAAAACACCCAAGAACAGCATTCTAGTGCTTGAGGATATTGACGCGCTGTTCGGGAAGGACCGCTCAAAAAAATGCAACGACTCGCCACTGACTTTCACCGGCCTCCTGAATGCCCTGGATGGCATCGGCAACTCTTCTGGTCAGATCTTTGTGCTCACCACGAATTTTCGAGAGAACTTAGACGCCGCTCTTATTCGCAACGGACGAGTGGATGTCCATATCCAATTCGAGCATGCCAAGGATGAACAGATAATGGCGTTGTGGAAGCAGTTTAAGGGTCACGGCGAAGCTAAGAACGCCGAAACCTTCGTGGAACGTGTGCGTGCTGGTCTAGAGAGGCAGCCAGTATGCATGGCGGCTTTACAGAACTTCTTTATCCTAACAAGGCGTATGACTTGTGAGGAAAGTTTAGACAGCGTGCACTTGATTTCAGAGGAGGCCCACTCACGGAATGAAACACAGGCGAGCCTTACCGCAAAGCCCGAAGAGAAAAAAGGTAGCAAAAAGGCGCCCCGTAAGACGCCCCGTAAGACTGATTCCTCCAACCCTTCTGGAACCTCCACCCCTTCTGGACCAATGAACGTGTACATCAATGTTAATCCCGGGACACCACCAACTTCGAACGTGCAGAAGAAACAGGAAGCCGAGGGGGAGGAAGAGGAGGAAGAGGAGGAAGAGGAGGAGGAGGAATAAATTAATAGCACTCCTGCTCAAGAACAGCAGGGGAAAACTTGAGACTAAGTTGAAACTAGCCAAATAACCATTTGTTAATAGTACCCTATCAGAGATGCATTGATTGATGATAACTGCCTATGTTTTATACCGCTCCCGTCATGTCTGCATGCAATGCATAGGTCTCATCGTGTTTGCTATCCCTTCCCGTTATGATTATAGCAGAGATGCGCGCTGATTAAGCAATTGTTGCTATAATCTAAATATCACATCACGGATCATCGAGCTACACCGCCCAGCTTACCCGGCCAGAATGTAATGAAGCGTGAGACCATCAAACCAATTCATGCATGGTCTGGTTATTTGCACAGGACGCAGGGATGTCACTAAAAGTCTGGAAATGAACAAATCGACACGTGTGTTTAATCCATTCATAGTTAACAGTCGCTACGTCGCAAGAAAGCCTGTGATCGTTGACATATGGCGCGTGGCAGTCGATATTTTTAACATCGCCCTTTTCATCCAGATTTTGCATGGATTGATTGACCCGGCCATAATCTCAACTTCCATCCTTGGCAATCCATCCTTGGCAAAAATATCCACTGCGAAGCTGCAAAGAATTCCTGGATTAGGATGCTATTTGTTGTTTTACCATGCGCATACTTATCGCACATCCCCGCATAATTCGGAAGTTGTCTCTTCCTTCTTCTGCACCATCTACCGACCATCAAATTATTATTATTTATCAAAACAATTACGCTGTAAACATGGGCCACGCCCTTAGAATGCAAGAAGTCCCTCCGAGGAGGCTAGCAAGCTAGAAGCGCAATCGAAAGAGTCCTACCACTAGATGCTGACCACGTGGTTTTCTCTTGGACGGCTAGGCCCATGACATGGGTAGTCTGGAGTGTACTTCTGGGCTCATGATCACGCCATCTGCTCGAAGATAGAAGGCACGGCCTATCAACGTGACCTTTCCGCTCGTCTTGGCATCGATCCAACGGACAACATGTACGATTTGACTCGTAGTTAAAAATTCTTCGACGGTTACATGCTAACTTCTTCTCTGGTCTTATCTTATGGAAGTGTTTTCATAATGTTCAAGTATGGGTGTGCCAGAGCGGTACTCTGTACTCAGTACATTATATTTTTCGACCAGACTACGATTTCATATAATACACTGACCATATGAACGTGGGCTCCATGATCTATTTTCATCCCTAGTCTGATGAGAGACCAACTAACTCGTCTCTCTTTATTCTATCATACGAGCTCATCACCGGAATATTTGCCCTGATCGGTTCACTCAGCTGAATGTCATATTCACACCCTTATCTCCCCAGTTCGTTCATCTTATTCTCACGAATTCAGACCACCTTGTCCTAGGGTGTCTCGGCTTAGTCGTGCCTCCTGGCACAATTGGTGAATAAACAATGGGGGTTAACTTTCGTTTTTGAGAGATGGAAATCATGGGTCCCATGAATGCCAGCTGAACCTGAAGTGGGGCTGTTGACCTGTTCTAACTTTACACGGAAAGTGTTTTTATCATCTTTACCGGCATGGTGAAGTGAAACTCCAAGACTGCATAACCAGTATGCTGGTTTTTCAAATCGTCTGGGCACCATGCATTTGATCAAAGGTAGTACAGATTGGAGCATGCAACTTGCAACTATTGCACTGCTTGCAAGTGTACCTGCTTTGCACGGCTTTACAGGTACATCCTGTTGCACGATTCGTAGGCTATATATAAAATCTAGGAAGGCACTATACCAGGCATTTGTGCATCACTGATCAGAATTTCCAGATTTTCGGATTTCACCTGAGTCGCAATAAAGGAAACTGAGTAAATTGCTCTTGGACTATGCATACCAACTTAAAACCTTTGCAAGCATGCTGAGCAAAGAAAGTTTCTCACCTTTATTATCAACTCCTGATCGAGTTGTATCAAATATCGAGCAGTCTTCGTGTCATACTTGGTGCACTTCCCACGTTTACCATTTAAGTCAGGTCTCTTGGACAGGCCTTTAATTGTGACAGTAGTTCCGATTCGAATATCTGGCGAACTACCAAGTGTTTCGTCCTCGCTACTTTCTCCATCTGGGTCCTCCCAAGTAGTTTCTCCTGAAGAGAACATACAAGATTCTGTTCCACTGAGCCTCTCAAGTCAAAGAGGCTCCGAAGCAAGGAAAAATGTCCATACACCAAACTAAAGCGTATCAAAATAGATCGTACATATACCTTTACAAAGAATATCCATTTGCCATAGTGAGAATTATTTGTGCTTGTCAAAATGCACACTGAACGCCCAGCAGTTATGAAATTGCCTTGGGTCTCCAAATTTCAGTGGAACCCAATATTGCTCACTGTTTCGAGGCTAAGCCGAAGCCGAGCCCAAGACATGCAGGGATTAAGCTCTCTCAATGCCTTGTGTCCCTGAATTTCGGTAAAGCGGTCCTTGGACTTGCACAACATGTGAACGGTGACTGGCAATGGGAAGAGCGCAGTTGAGCTTATTTGTGCTTCACGACAGCGCTCTCTTCGGACTGCTAGACGGGAGAGCAGAATCGTCAGAAGGGTAAAAATATGTACCCGTTGCGGTGTTCCAGTAATAAACTTTCCCGGTTTGTCCATCAACGATCTCCTTCCACTGCAGCTCTTGCCAGTCCTTAGCCGCCTCAACAGCCTCCTGAAGGGTCTCACGAGGTTTGTTGGCTGCATCCTCACTTTGCATATTCTCTTCCTGCTCGCCTTCTATCTTGGGTTTCTCCCACGTAGTGATGTTGGTTCGAGTGTTCCAAAAGTATGACAGGCCATCCGTCGTGCGCACCTCTTTCCAGCTCTCATCAACAATAGCCTGGCAGGTGAACAAGCAGTTGTGTTTACCACTCGACGGTCCTCTTCCACCTCTTTCAAGCTCCCGTCAACAACGTCCCAGCAGGTGAATAAATAGACGAAAGCAACGCTCGGTGGTCCACTTGCTTGTCTTTCTACGAAAGGCCTGGCAGGTGAAGACGTAGATGTGTCGACCACTCCACACTCTACACCCTGCAAGGGGTGCCTATTTTTTTTGTCAACCGTTCGATGATCCACTAGAACCGCTCTCCAGTGCGCACACTTCAAAAGTACCAGTTGAAAAACGAAGGGTCTGAGGAGGAGTGCATCGCCACAGCAGGGTCTGAAGAAAGGCGCAGCGAGATTCGACTTGCTTGCAGGGCTATGGAAGCGCGGCCACAGGGGGTTCGAATAAAGGGAAAACAACAGAAGTAGGCCCTCCTGAACGACGCTAAATTTATGCAGTGCTTACAACCTTATGCGATGCTTTAGGGGCTCGCGGTATCTCGTTTCAGTAGAAGAGAGTAGGGAAGAGTTGAACCTGGTTGCGCTGCCGTCGTAGGAAGAAGTATCCAATGACGGAGGCCAACAAGATGAACGTCACTGCGACCACACCTGTTTCGCAGGAGAGCGGGAGAGGGCAAACGTCCCAAGTCCTCCTAAAACCTTCTTACGACACTTTTCGGGTGTTTGTTAGTTCAAAGAGGTGTATCATTGTGTAATTCACTTCAGATTCAACTGCTGCACAACGCGAACTTGTGGCGTTGTACTATGCGCTGCGGGTGAGCAACAGGGTCCCATGAGAAACCTAATACTGCCTCGGGCAATGTAACTGAGGCCATTGCTGCATCTCCAGGCCATGAAAGCTATCGATACATTTTTGCAACCTGTAAATCATAGCTTCCAAAATGGCAAAGCTGGAGCTCAACAGACAGTCCCTCGCGCACTTCAATTTTCCCAATTCAGTTCCCACGGACAACGAAGCGGGACAGAAAGTACTGCCCAGGTTCCTCTTGGCGCTGATGTATACAACGAGGGCACTGTGCAAAATAGTGACTCAAGCAAGCTGGCTGCATACGAAAAGCTGTAGAGCTCACCAACGATGACCGCCGTTTGATCTAAAGGCCCGTGAGACAAGGAAGGCGAACCACCGGGGTTTTCTTCCACTGGAGGTGGAGGTGCATATCTCGTGAATTGAGATTGTACGAATGCGTCGGTTGCTCCACTGCACTCAGGTCCGAAAGCAGATACGCATTTGGCACGAGTACATGCCGACGAATCTGTTTCTATGGCCCCCGTGAAAGCGGGCGTGCACTTTGATATCGAGCAACAGAAGCATGCGCAACTGCCAGACATAGGCAACGCGTTTCAGGAGTCAATTCTGTCACCAAGTTTGTGCAAGTTGCAGTATAGACTTCCGTGCTGGCAAGTCCAGCTGCTCGCCGGTGAGTGAGAAGCTTTTCAGAAAATCTTATCTCTTCTTTCCATTCCGTTGCTTCCTTAGACAGGCGCCGACCGAAAAACGTAGGTGTACCAGTAGACGACGGGAAAGCAAACGCTAGAAGCCTTTCGTACACGGCAGTCTTGCGTGTCCGCGAGCCGATCGAGTTCGATATTAGTTTCTATATCCATTAATCTCTGGGGATTTGGCTGTACTTTCAAGGATTATGAACGAAAATGCGCTCTGAAGTGTTCGGTCTTTGCATGCCATGTCACGTTGGATTACCACTCCAAAATTGCGACTTAGTCGCAAGTGCCAGAAGCTTTACAAATACTGAAGCTATACTATTCAACAGTGTATGTAGTCAACGGAAGAGCAGCTCAGCTGAACAGAAGCGAGCTCTCGTCTATCTTGTACCTGCACATCGTGCACTAAACAAGGCGAATGTATAGCGTGGTGCATACGATAGGATAGCTTCAAGCTTAAAGCTTGGCGTGCTGATATAACCTCAACGTTGTAGTATGCCAAATGAGAATGCCAGTTTCGGTATTCATAATTATCCTCCTACAAAGTGCCTTCGTAGTTAACAATACTTGCAGAGCTCAACAACAAGTAGGTTGAGGCTGACGCGCTGACCCCTCGCCTGCCGAACCCGGGCAAATTACTTACTTTAATATAGGAGATACTTAGGCCCCCTCTTTTCATAGTGTAGAAGTGCCACGTGACCCGCCCGCCCCTGTTGTGTACACGGTACATGGCACATGTCACACAGGATTCTGACCCCCCAGTGTTAAGAGTACGATCGAGAGTCCAGGAGAGCTCCAGAGAGGAATTTTCAAGAGAATTCTTCACTTCTTACGGTTTGGCAGCATGGACAGCAGCGTTTTCTGAACGCAAATAATTTTGCGGATACATAGAGCACATTGAATGTGGTTTTGACATGGTTTGTTTTCACACGTGTATTGCAATTTGCGTGGGATCCAAGGCGATCTTTGGTCCCGAGTGGGTTCAAATTTTCGATGAGAACACCACGTACACCGACATCACAAACACGGCGATACGAACGCTTGAGGTGGAATATCACCCCGCATACGTGGACAACACTAGCGTCAAACTCGAAGTTTCCAAAAATCATTTTCTTCAATCGAACACTAGCTCCATCGCATCTATGAGTTTTAGTGTTGCTAGTTTCGCGCAGCCCACTGGAAATCTGCACGGAAAGCGGATAGAACTTTTGACCCAACCATCTTGCCACCTCGTGCGATGCCCATCACGGACGCTTTCGCAGTAGTTTTGAGTGCAGCTCAGGTGAATAATTTTCTGCCATACCCTATCCTTTCCCCACACAATGGCAACGATAAGTTGAGGAACGTCGTTATCGACTATTTGCGCCACGACACGAAGACAGGTTTTTCAAAAGAGCAATGCCGCTACCCGCCTACTCGCAGGGCGAGAGATAGGTCAGCCATACCGAAGGGAATGTTTCTAGTGGTCAAGTTGCTCGCGGCATTTTGGCCCTTGACTGCCTTCGAGGCCCGCTTCACTGATGCGCAAGTATGGAGACGCCCGGATTGATGCCGGGAGTATTCGAGATATCGAGAAGGTTGATGGCGGCAATGTGGAAGGGGGTGAAAAGGTTGCGAAGGGACTGTTCCTTTTTTCCGGGTTCGTGGCTGAGACCACCTCCTCGAAGAAAGCTGCAGGGAATAAGATGGCCATGATATATATTGTAGTGAATAATACAACATTCGGCAATGTATGTCGCACAATGTACAAATATTAGAAGTTGCGGTAGATAAAGTCATGTTGTACATGCCATCCTGCCACATCCTACCACGTCGTGCTGCAAAGAGTATGTCATTGTGCTGCAGGAAATAATACAGGCACAATATATCCCGAAAAATACAGCATGCTGCTGAAAACAATATCTTGCCGAATGTACAAATATTTTAAGTTGCGGTAGGTAGAGGCATGCTGAATATCGATGCCATCCTGCCGTGTATCAGATCCTGCGATTTTCGGAGCGTTGCCTCCCGGCAGATGGGGGTCGTTCCTCCGGGAAGTATTGCGGGGTCGCCCCTCCCTCCATACGTTTTCCCCCCCCTCGCCCCCTCTATTTTTTTCTTCTCCCGCTTTCTTCTTTTCTTTCCCCTTTCGCCTTTTCCTTTTCCTTTTCCTCTCCCATCTTCCTCTTCCTCTTCCTCCTTTCTCACGCTTCACCCGCGCTACGACAATTCATAAATCCGCAATATTTCGTATCACCACAACAGGGTATATTGCTTACCGTGGCGGGCCGGCACGGGGCCGTAGCTCACCACTCCGGGCCGCATGCGGGCCGATGGAATATATGGATGCGGGCCGTGATGTTTGATATGAAAATACCAAAATTTATGCAAAAGTATGCGATTTTTACAATATCACCATACTTAAAATTAAAAATTCGCGCCTGCGGCGGGCAATTTTGGAGATTGGCCGTATTGGCCGAAAGCGGGCTAGTGGATTTGCCGATTGCGGGCCGGCGTAAAGGAAAATATAAGCAATACACACTGCACCACAAACATTTCGATATGATATCATATTGCCACCGCGCGATCGCATATCGTCGCCATGGAGGGCCGGTGCTTGGAGGGCGGTGCTTGGAAGGGGGTGCTTAGAGGGCGGTGCTTGGAAGGCGGCGGTGCTTGGAAGGCGGTGCTTGGAAGGCGGTGCTTGGAAGGCGGTGCTTGGAAGGCGGTGCTTGGAAGGGGATGCTTGGAGGGCGGTGCTTGGAAGGCGGTGCTTGGACGGCGGTGCTTGGAGGGCGGTGCTTGGAAGGGGGTCCTTGCGGAAGGGGGTGCTTGGAAGGGGGTGCTTGGAGGGCGGTGCTTGGAAGGGGGTACTTGCCCGCTCCCAAGGCCCCAAGATAGGTGCGTCCATGCCTTCCGTATGGGGCTAAGTGTTACGCCCACTGTTAACGATTCCCACTATTAAAACCCGCCCGCCCGCCTGTGTTGTACGCCGGAATTGTCACGTACTTCTACACTATAAAAAGGGGTGGCCTTACCTTATCAAAGCTCGAATCCCAGCGGGCCATCCAAACAAATGTTCGCTCTGACGACCACCAAACGATACAATACTATAGGGGTGCCCAACTAAAGTTGAGCCGTCCAATGTTTTGTAGATCGGGAACATCGGAAGGTTCGAAGAGATTCCTGGGGAGCAACAAAGGAGTGTATCGAATTTCGATCTCTGGAATCGTATATGGACCGTCGGATTCGGAAAATTGCCACTGTTAAAAATGAACGGACCAGTTTAAGTCGGGCAGCTCTACAGCACTAGGCTTGGTCGATCTCGATTTTGAGATCTCCGCTAGGCTTGTTGCCTGATGCTTGTAGGGTGTAGGCCATCACGCCATCTGAAGTCTGATCGGTTGATCATCTCATAATTCGTTTATATTTTGTATTTATACAAAGAATACAAACAGTGCAGTAAAATGAAGGGTGAGCTTAGAGACGCTGGAATTCAGAATAGAAATTTCATTATTAGGTATTCACCGGCCGGTCATCTCGCGATATCGCATCGAACCTGAACGCGGATGACGTCCAGCCGTTTGGATACGATTGCCGTTGGCGTTGGCGTTGGCGTTGACTAGCTCTAGCATAAAGCGCTCGCTGCCAACATCCACTGCCCATAATTTTCTCAAGTTTCCTTCGCCTCATGGGCGGAACGGTGCCCACTGTGACTGCTGTCGTGTGTGATGTGCAGGGGTTGCGGACGTGTTTGGCTGTTTTTATTTTCCAATTCGTTTATTGCATATATGCGAACTCGCGGTATTCGGTGTCGTGTGCAGCTTGTGTCGCAGGTCTTCCGATGGCGAGGAGGGACGCATCTTTTTGCCTATTACCCACAGCTTAAGGTGGCTTAAGCCACCTTAACTTGAAGGGCTCATTGGGGCTTCTTCGGCGGTGCTTTCAAAATTTGGAGACCTGAGTCATCAAGATCGTGAGCTGCTCTTTCTGCAGTGTCTTATTAAATGTGTGATCTGATTTCATCTTGACCCTCAAAATCTCGGTTGAAGTAGGGTGGGCATTTCCCAATTATCCTTAAGACGGCTTAAGCCACCTTAAGCTAATTTGCTCACGGGGGCTTCCTCGAAGGCGCTTTCAAAAGTTGGAGACCCGTGTTATCAAGATCTCGAGCTACTCTTCCTGCAGTGTCTTGCCAAAAATTTGATCCGAGGTCATCTTGACCCTCAAAATCTCGGTTGAAGTAGCATGGGTATGCAAAAACCGGGAAAATCGCTCAAATTTCACTAAATGTTGCACCCTCTTGGATACTTCCCAAAATTGCTCACCGGGAACTTGGGCTCGCCGAATAGTGCATATAGTGTCTAAAAGTAGACATTATCGCCGTCATTTTGAGCTAAAAGAATCTAATTTCCGGTACCGATAGCTCCCGTAATAATTGAAAACTTTAAGGTGGCTTAAGCCACCCTAAATCGCTCTTAGGGTGGCTTAAGCCACCCGAAGGGTAATAGCCATTTTTGAGATGTGGAAGTCTAGGGCAACCTAGCTTGGGATGATACCCAACCACATCGGACTCACTTTGTTCTCATATTTAATCTACTCACCTATCACAAGGACTGAGACTTCAATGTGGTTGGGTTCCAACCCAAGCAAGGTTGGCATGCGCAACCTTGACTTCCACACCCCAAGAGGTCGCGATGGCGCCATAAACCCAAAAAGATAAATCAGTCTAAGACTTACCCAACCTCGATGCTCCTCAAAGTTTGTATGCATACTGTATCATAGTTGAGTAGATTAATAAATATGAGAACAAAGTGAGTCCGATGTGGTTGGGTATCATCCCAAGCTAGGTTGCCCTAGACTTCCACATCTCAAAAAGGCGCGTCCCTCCTCGCCATCGGAAAACCTGCGACACAAGCTGCACACACCGAATACCGTGAGTTCGCATAAATGCAATAAACAAGGCTCGGTATCGATGACTCGATAACTCGATCACTCGATATATCGGGTTATCATATCGTATCGATAACTTTTTTTTACTTATCATGTCGTATCGATACATTTTGTTTTTTGTCGTATCGTATCGATATTATTTCGCCAATGTCATATCGTATCGATAGCTTTTTTTCCATATTTACGTCTCGATATGTCGATACGCGCCCGCTGAGGATTTAATGTTGGCGCTAAGGAACGCGACGGATTAGGAGCCTAGTAGAGTTTAGAATGTGGGTGCGTAGTGATATGTTGTTGCTAGCGTCTTTGTTCCTAAGCTAATATCGCCACTCCATGACGCACCGGACGTAATAGCGTAAGTATTGCAATTGTCGCGAACTTATGCACGACGTGTCCTTACGAAGCACGACTATCTAGTCCTACTACCATATAGCCTTACTTATTGTCAGTATCCCTATAACACCAGCTCAGTACTATATACATCGTCTTATGTCACTGTGTAGTCAACCTCTTGCTGTAACCACACAAAAGTTCAAAAAATTTTGATAACTTCCTTTAACTTCCTATGCAAGCTCTTTTTCTCAACATGTAAAAGACTGCACACTGCAGAATGCAGTTCTGACGCTAGTATTCAAGCACAACTCCACAGAATGTACAACTTCACAAGCAAAAGAATATCATAAATCATAAATTGTCATATCAGAACACTGCTGTTTTCGCGGTCTGAGCAAGAACTTTCTCTCTCGGAACTCACTGTTGCGAAGGCAAAACAAAAATGAGCGTCTGCTCCAACTTGGCTACGCCGCCCTATCTATTACAGTCGCTATCTCCAAACACGATGTAACACCCAGCCGTACTTCCGTACCCTGTCACTGTTGTAACTGCTCGCGCGTATTGTGCTGCGCGTGTCATATGTTCGTCACAACCCGGCTAAGGTACACGATAAGCCGCGGTTTGTGACAGCTGTCGCGAACTTATGCACGACGTGTCCTTACGAAGCACAACTATCTAGTCCTACTACCATATAGCCTTACTTATTGTCAGTATCCCTATAACACCAGCTCAGTACTATATACATCGTCTTATGTCACTGTGTAGTCAACCTCTTACTGTAACCACACAAAAGTTCAAAATTTTTGATAACTTCCTTTAACTTCCTATGCAAGCTCTTTTTCTCAACATCCCCCATCTGTACTTCTGTAGCTGCCACTGGTAGCACAGACATTAGATAAGAGCTTGTTCAGCATCTTCTGTTGTAGCACCATCCAGCGCGAACTTGCCCATGCTGAAAGTAAACATACCCACTCCAGTAGCTTCTCCTCCTCTTAGCATCCTTGCTCGCGTCAAAGGGTTTCGAAACACCATCACCCACATGCATCTTCTACCTATGGGCCCATGCTCCAAGTGTCCAATCACATGCAAGCGCCCAGCATGACACAGTTTGCGAAAGTACTGCGCCCTGCTCTTTGTCATGTCTGTCATATAGTGCGATGGCACGTGAATGCAAGCCACCACTCTGCTGGTCAGCACTGCCAATGGCAATGCAATATCCAGTACGGCGAACCAAGGTGACGTTATCACTGCATCACACACTCCATACTTCTCCTTCCAAGCACGATAATTGCCCGGCTGTAGTGCATTGAGGGCCTCAGGCCATCTCAACTGCGGATTCCAATCGTTGTTCATGAACTCCAAGTGAGGCCACTCCAGTGACATCACCTTGCCAATCACACCTGTACCAGCCCACGGGTCCCAGACCTGTGTGATCTTCTTCCAACTCACCTCGTGCGCCAGGCGCCTGACTTCTTGAGGAACCGTCATGACCAGTTCCAAGCCCCAGTCCAGCTGATTGGCAATCTTTACTTGAGCTCTGTTCAACTGAGTAACGTCCCCCCTCCTCGGCACCTCCTCCGGGCTCATGGCCTGCACTGTAGCTGCCTTCCGTAAGCTCCTCGCACGAGTGTGCTGCTCTGAACACTTTCGGCTCAGGATGGTGCGGTGGCCATCATGCCAATGTCCTGGCATCAAGTCTGTGATCACCCTGCTCAGTTCTGCCTGACTTCCCCACGCCACTCTGTCTGGGAGATCCCCCATGGTCCCCTCCTTCCTGGCAATCTGTCGCGACGTAAGCGCCTGCCATGGATGTTCACGTCCCGGTCTTACTGCCCGGTGTGGGCCCACGTCCGCAGGCAATAACATCGTGTCTGCTCCCAATTTCTCTTTCAGCTGCAGTTCCATGGCAGCCATTCTTTCCACGATGGATGCGCCCACCTCGGCGGAGGCTGCCACCATAGCCACACCCAAGCATTTGGGGCATTGCCAATCTCCTTCAGGCACTTTGTCCAGCGCCGGCTCCAGACACCAAATGTGATAGCCACGATTACATGTATCACACAACAGCATCGATGCCTCTCCATCCGTCCTCATGCACTTCTCACACGCAAGGTGTTTGCTGGGAATGGCTGCGCTGCAGTCATATTGGTCCTTCACCTGCAAGTGGCACGGCGCAATGTTTTGCACCGTACTCTTTTCCCGTAGCTTGGTGCTGTCTTCCAAGACCACCACCCCATCCTTCTGCACCTTGACCAGCTTCAGAATGGCTGGCTTGGTGGCTACCTCCATGCCAGAGCGTGGTTGTTGTCTTATG
>LGRX02009794.1:0-12258 GCA_001247695.2 Cymbomonas tetramitiformis | reverse complement strand
CTTGGCCGCGTCACTCTGCATCCACATGCACGTGGGGAGATTTTTACGCCACGGCTTTCCCTTGTTTTCCTCGACAACCGCATTGCGACTTTTGGCCGCCGCTCCTTCCGCACCTCGTCCCATTTTTTCCCTCACTTCGTCTCTACAGTCTCTTTCACCATGGTTGCGACTAGATTGACTTCAAGTATGGCGTCTCGCCGACGCTCTTTGGCTACGATTTTCGACTCCGCTGCTGCCCGTAATTCCGTCACGCCGGCTACGCCGGCACCTGCTGGTGTTCCGGCTGCGAACTCCGCTCAAGCTGTTTTCTTGGCGGGTGTTCGCTCTCTCACCCGTGAGCGCTTCGACGAGAGCGTGGCGAAGCACGTGATCCGAAAATGTTTCCGTGAGAAGCATGACCGATTCACGGGAACGGAGTCCAACGCGCAGGTGCTTCTCTCCAAGCTGGTGCCTGCTCCCCAGGAGGCGTTCGAAGCGCAGGATGCTTTGTTTGCGCCGATGTTCGACTTGGAGGACTCCACGTTGGCCGTACGTCCCGAGGCCAACAAACTTCTTTTTTCAACGCTCGAGCTCATCGTATGTCCCGCCTCTCCAGCGGGTGACTGGCTCGAGGCCTCTGCGACGTTGCACCCGCTGGACGGCAAGCGAGCACTTCTGGAGCTCGCACGGCGTCTGCTGGACTCCGGTGCACCCTTCCAGGGGACATCGGACCTCCTTGGCGTCCGCTTGAAGGCCCACACCGACCCGTCCGAGTCCATCACGGACTTCGACGCGGCCTTACGGTCTGCCAAGAGGCGCAACACTCTCGACGATGACGAGGTGAAGGAGCTGTTCCTCGCGGCGCTGGATCCTGGATTCTACGCGCCGGTGGTGTCGAGGCTCTTCACGCACCAACAGCGGGCGGCCGTGGACCTCCTCACCATTCAGCAATGGGTCCTCGAGTGCTACGCCCGACACGTCGCGGCCGGTACGCACACTGCCTCGTTCACCCTGTCCGCAGCGGCCGTGGCCACTGACGGCGACACCTCGCAGCTGTCCGACCTCACGGCCATCATCCTCGACGTGAAGCGGCAGCTGAAGGTCCTCACGGACAAGGTCAACGGGCGGGGTTTTACCCCGCGAGCGGACAAGCATAAGATCGGCAACGGGGGAGGCGGCTCCGGTGTTCGTTTTGCGGCAGGTGACCTCCCGACGGGGGGAAACCGGCCGCAGTCGCAGGTGAGGAAGCGCGTTGCTTTCCACAAGGGCAGCGGTGACTTCATCCCGTTCTGCCAGAATTCAACGTGCAAGAAAGACGAAGCCCGCCACTGGCACCGCGACTGCCCGAACGGCGGGAAGCACGGCGCTGGGGGAGGCTTCCACAGCTTCTCCCTCGGTGACATCGAGAACGACTTACTGGCGGAGCAGTTTCAGACGGCCATGGACGAGCACGACGGCGAGCGGTTCGATGCGCTCTGCCTTCTAGCGGGAGGTAAGCCGGAGATGCTCGACGGCGTTTCGGCGTGTGCCTTCGGGCTCGAGCCGGAGCGGGAGGACGGTGCGTTGCAGGACTTCCTACCCTACTGCCAGCCTGCCACCCACATGGGGGGCTTCACAGTGGGTGGTGTGGCAGACGGGATCTCGGCTGCCGCTTGCACGCATGTCCGCGAGGACGCACCGCCGGCGCCACCGCCGGCGGCAATCACGCATGTTTACCCGGACGAGTCGGAGGCGTCCGACGCCGGTGACATGATGCCGGTGGACCCCATGCACGCGCACGAGCCCGACCTCTGCTTTGCGGACAAGATCGCACGGATGGGGGGACTCTCAATCACGGCTGAGGGCAAGGACTTCGCGATGCCGGGTACATGCACGCCGAGTCGGAGACCGACTCTTGCGACGGCGACGTGGTCGACTCTGCAGCTGGGTGCGACTCTATTGACGGTGAGGATGCGGTCCCGCGCCCTACAGCATTTCGTCCGGGATGCGGTACACCGCCTTGGGGGTTTGCCCGCTCTTCGGCGATTGCGGTGATGCTTTGTGCGTTCTTTTGTGTATGCGCCACCGCGGCGCCGCTCACAGCTGCCGCCCCTGGCGGGGCATGTGCACCGGACCACACCGCCCTGGAGGTCGGTGGTGCTGCTGAGACAACCAACAACGAGCCTGCATTCACTTTTGCGGCGCCGGCTGCTATTCCGCCGCATCGGCAGACACGGTATCGGGAGCTGCGGCAGGGGTTCTGACACACTCTCCGAAATGTCCCGCAGCCGCCATGGCTGTATGACCCCGACCCTGATTATGTTCCGCAGTCGCCACCGTACCCGCCACCGCCGTACTCGTCCGATGACGAGGAGGAGAGCTCTGGAGACCATGCGGCTGTGCACGGCGATCGACAAAATTCAGATTCAGACCTTTTCTGGCTCTACGAATGATTCAGTCACGGCATCGACAACTTCAATTCACGGCACCGTGACTGTGCTGCGGGCTGGCACAGCAGTGCCACCGCCAACCAGGGAACATATCAAACTTTTATGTCGTACGGCCAACACTCAAAATTTACATCGGCCAAGTTTCGGCCATCTCGGCCAAAATCTAAAATTGCCCGCCGCAGGCGCAAAATTTTAATTTCAAGTATGGCAATATCATAAAAATCGCACAATTTCGGGGAAATTTTCAAAATTTTACATAATTCGTCTCGGCCAACAAGCAAAAGCACCCTCGGCCAAACCTCGGCCACAGCCTTCATCGTACGGCCACAGACCGGCCATAGGAGGTTGATATGTTCCCTGCCGCCAACTAGTGGCTAGAAAGTTAATCATGCCGCTCCTGCACAGTGGGATTGACCGTAGCTGTATGTGCAGAGGGGTCCGATCACGGACCGGTTTCAGATTTACAACTCTTGACTGGGAACCGCCCTGCCAGAAAGGACAGGCCTTCCCTTAGAGCCCAATTTCCACCGCTGTAGATGGTGTTTGTTCACGGGTTTCACCTTCGGCTAGCCAGTCACCACACTAGGTGGTGTGCTGGAACAGTCACACCGCTTGCTTTGTGACTCTTCCTATAGTAGTGTGTATGACTGTCACCCGAACCCGAACCCTAACTGTTTATGCCCGTTATATCGGGTCAACGTATCAGCTTTAATACATTCTGAGAAAACCTTCACTGAGTGAATATATCCCGAGTCCTAGGGGTATAATTATCCAACACTTTATATTCTTCAAACTGACTTGGTAGCACGGTTCCTTTCACTTGTTTAGCGGTGCCTTAATTGCCCGTATGCTTCTGCTCGCGTGCTACCTAGAGGTTTCCAATTTGTGTATCGGAATAGCACAGTTGGATTGGCAGTTAGACTTGTCACCTAGCTTCTGCCCTAACACTTACATCTTACATTTTCTGACTCTCCTAGTCAGTCACCACCCATCCTTCGATTGAGCGGCGGGACAGTCCCGTATGGGCCTGGGGAGCGAGGGCAAAACATTTCTAAGATGATGGCCATGTCGTACATGTATTGCAACCCCACGCACCTTCTTCATTACCGTGTCCCCTCCCGATATGGACAATATGCTCACTATCCGCATCTGCAAGCCATCTTCAGAGGATCCCATGAGGCCGTCAGATGAGGAAGGCATCGGATTTGTTTTTGAGACTACGCCGGCACAACGCGCGGCCTTGTTGGCCAAGCACCCCGCCGCTGCCGCCGAGGGCTTTAGAATTTTGATGAAGGCCGTGGTGGAAGGTCTCTTGGGTCTACATCTGGAGGGAGACGCGAAGAGAACACAACCGTTGGGATCTCGTGAACCGTGTGTCTTTGGTAATACGCTTGCCGCGTTTTTGGGGTTAATCGAAGCACAGCAACGTGGAGCTCTGCACTTTCACGGTACTTTGTTCGGCTGCGGTATTGCTGCCACCATTTTGGAAAATATTTCCGAGGACCCTGCGCTCGCCGCAAGAGCGGGAAAAGTACTCGACACTATCGTGCAGGCGCATTTGCCGACGTGGGCGCACGAGGAAGTTCATGCACGCCGCGCCCAAGCGGAGTCCGCGGATAGAGCTGCACCTCGGCTCGCAGTCTTCGATTCTCCTTTACCGTTCGATCAATCGCCATCAGCAAACGATCAATCGCCACGACGCGATGATACATCCCGACCGCCTCCTGCTTCTTCAACGCGCGCCCCGCAGCACGACTCGTCGACGGAAGTTTGTGGACGACACGAAACGATATGCTATCCATGCAATTCACATGCTCCACCGCCTTCGGCCTTCTCACCGTTCGAGGTTCGTTGGTGTCGAGTGTCGGCTTATTCGAATCGACATGATCGACATACTTTCACTTGCAGAAAGCCGCCGAACGGCCGATACGGGTGCCGCTTGTGTATGCCCCAAGCTCTACATCCTGAGGCTACTGGCCCGAGCGAGCTCTTGGTGGTTGAGGGCTCCACGGAGCTCAACGACGAAGGAATTACGCGTTTCAATGTGACCGACTCCACGGAAATTCAGCCCCGTGTCAGGCGTGACCCTGATACTCCTTACATCGATGCACCTCTCGTGGAACCAGACAAACGAGTGATTGTCTGGGAACATTACAGACCTGAAAGTGACGATACCTTTATGACCGCCTTCAATCGGGCATTCACCGCCTACCTCGGGGGCAATACTGCCATGTACATGCTTGGGTCAGTGGAGCAAGCGAAGGCCGCTGGTTACTATATGTTCAAGTATATGGTGAAGGATCCGTGGGAACCCGCTATCACATTGGCTTGCTTGTACGAGGCTACGAAATCTGTCGCCCACCGACCCTCGGTGGCTGACAATTCAGGTACCGAAGTCCGAACCGCGCAACATGTTATTACGCGCACTTTAAACAATATCACCGGGGCTCAGGAAATTGGTGCGGAACAAGGGGCATCGTTCTTACTTGGGTTACCGTCCGTTCCGACGAGCGAGCGATTTTGGTACGTACATGTGTGGGCGGCGGTGAAAGCGTTTGCTAGCGGGCGAAGCGAAGGGTCGGAGCGAAGTGATACGCGAACCGCCGCCGATGAATCGGATGATGACTGCGCCGATGAGGATATTCAGGATGCGGTGTTATTGCCCGGCCTCGACGCCGACGACGTCGTCCCAGATTATGGAGAAGCGGAAGTCATAAACCAAGGTCACACGGTGCAAGGTGGGAGTGGTGCTACCGTGTATCGAGGCACCGATGGTGAACCTGTCCCGGTCTCCCAACATATTCATTACCTGTATCGGGGTGCGGACTTGGCCTATCTAAACCTGGTGGAGTACGGCGCCCTTGTGGACGTGATTCGTCAGCCCAAGAAATCCGAGGATGCAAATATGCCCGAACCAACCTCTACACCTGGTGACAATAACCATCACGTACGAGGTCGGCTCGAATCTCGGCGGGGCTCCTCCACGTGGGCGGCCCGTGAACGGACTCTTCCATTTTCATTCCAATCATCCCTTGCACGACACGCACGTGCAACGCATTCGATCAAAGTTTAAGTGTCCCATTTTAGCCGGCGGACCTCCTCCTAAATATCCTGGACCGCGCATTGTCGGGAACACGACTTGGATGAAGAAGGCCGAGAATTATAGCGATTACATGCTCGCCCTTATCAAGCCTTGGGATGTTGCCAAATGGATGGCTTGTATGGATAGTGCTGACGACGCCGACGAACCACAGAGCTTGAAGGGCCCGGCCACAGGTTGGGAAACCTTTTGTGATTGGTGCGAGGCAGCCTCTCGGCCTGATGCACCTTTCATTCTGCGAGCGCGTCTCGCGTATGTCGAGAACGTGACGTTCGGACTCAATGTGAATTCGCGGAAGAAGAAAATCCTTACCCAATGGCGCGCCAGGGCAGTCGTTGACTGGGAAACTCTCGAAACCGCCGCAGACAAGGGCCTTGGCCCATACGTGCCCCCCGCTGAGACCGGTACGGATTGTGAAGTCCCTATGCGCGACCGTGATATGGAATTGAAAGCTCTTATCGAGGAGATTCGTCGCTGCAACCATCATGTTGAACATAATCTCGACGGTGGCGATGAACGGCTAAATTCGTTCAAAGAGGAGGTGCGCTTTGTGAAGAACTCCGTCAAATTCTTTGAGAAACTTCACACCGATACCCTGCCCACACACGCCTCCGTCAATCTTTCGACCTCCGATGTTCCTGGATCCGCCGGGGTTACACCTTCTCAATTGGTATCATCCCACACTCAACAAGACGCTGATAGTGTAGCAAACGTGATGGCACTGGAGCCGGACGCGCCCATCCCTGGCGTGCCCAAAGTGCGGTCACACCACCTACCCCCACCGTTCATGATATTCAAGCGGACGACGATGCTCGCAACAGACTATTGGGAATAAATGAATCTCGATCGTCGTCTAAAAACCTTCATTTTGACACAATTTTCGTCGTCTAAAAGTTATTGCCACGTCATCTGAAATGTGCCACGTAAGCGACACGTAAGCGACACGTAAGCGACACGTAAGTCGTCCCGCAATTTTTATTACAAAATATTACTCGAATTATTTATTTGTGCATGATGCTTTCGTACTCGGCGAGTCCCGGTAGATTTTTTGTTGCATTTTTGCTCATATGCGTGCATATCATGTACAAGTATGCAAATATGGGTACATCCATGTGCAATTTAGGCCAGCATGCACGGTACACGTTTATGAATGTGCGTATTCAGGTGCTTCAATTCCCGTAAAATAAGTTGCAACTGAGATGGGTACTAGCATATGATACACAAATCTATATCATCATACAAATTTATTCAAAATACACCAAATATTTGTCTATGATGTCTTCTAGGCAAGAGATTTCGATCATTTCACGGTGCTAAGGCTACTATATTGCTGATACATTGGAATCTATATCTTCAATCCACAATTATTTGCGGCACTTGTAGGTTTTAATTCCCTCGATAGCGAGGTAACGTTGACGGCAATGTTGACGCTCTATCG
The DNA here is from genome assembly GCA_001247695.2 of Cymbomonas tetramitiformis. Classification (NCBI taxonomy): domain Eukaryota; kingdom Viridiplantae; phylum Chlorophyta; class Pyramimonadophyceae; order Pyramimonadales; family Pyramimonadaceae; genus Cymbomonas; species Cymbomonas tetramitiformis. The sequence goes on along the minus strand of LGRX02009794.1, from coordinate 5,312 downwards.
GAGAACATAAATGGCAGAGCTTTATTGGTCAAGGCAATTGCATCGCACGCAATATAGGTCGATTTCCTCTTCTCGTTGATGCCGCGTAATAATAAGCGCCCAAGTGACGTCGATTGGAATGACCAGTGTCCTTGGGGTAACCCATTCGTTCCCTATTGGGCTCTGGTCGGGATAGAGTTCCGGTTCTTGAAGGTCAAAAAACATGTATTTCCGAATTCTCCGGGTGTAGCGCCACCAAACGATCCCTAAGTCCTGTCGGTGTCCCGTATGTCTGTCCTCGTAGGTGTTTAAGAACTTACATATCATCCAGCGGTCTACATTGCATTGAGGACATCGCAGGTGGACCATTCCATGTGTAGTGATAGCGTCTGCACTGGCTTCATCACGATCTTCATCGGGTGTCCCATAAACTCCGAATCGTAGAATTGAAGGCATAACGTGGCCACGATATTGCAGGATTTTATACCTGTAGATAACAATGCTTGCAAGGTGATTAGCAGTTGAAGCGAGCGTCGCCCATAGCAAAAGTCGAAAATATATATTGTGAGGGTAAATGTGGAGCTATAATACCTGCAGATGGCAATGCTTTCAAGGTAAGTAGCAGATGTTTGAAGGTATGGTTGAAGGTGCGTATGTTAGAAGAAACAAGGGGAAATGAATCTTCAAGGGTCGGGCAAGAGCTTTTGTACCTGGTCGAGTGGACCGCGGGTCGTGCAAGAGTAGTGTACTTTTGGTCCAATCAAATTCGTATATCTCGCACATGCGGGATCACTTAGTCGCCGATTCCCGTATGCAAATATGGGTACATCCATGTGCAATTTAGGTCAGTATGCACGGTACACGTTTATGGATGTGCATATTCGGATGCTTCAATTCCCAGAAGACAAGTTGCAACTGAGATGGGTACTAGCATATGATACACAAATCTATATCATCATACAAATTTAATCTATATACACCAAATAATTGTCTAGGATGTCTAGGAGCACATAAATAAGGGTAAGTGTTGGTGTATTAAGCTAGCAGAATAATACATTAGTGTAAGTATCTAATGTGAACTTGCAATTTAAGTATACTATTCTTATCGAAAAGTAGTCGAAAACCCTCGGGAGGTTGCAATCCTAAGTGCTCGAAATCAAAGTGGAATCAAGATAACATTCTGACTCGTAGCCGCCGTGGTTTCAATTGCCGCGACAGGTAACGTTGACGGTAACGTTACGGCTGAACCTGTCGGAACTTGAACCGAAGGGCAAGGTCGTTTCGAAACACACATCGAAAATACCCCAACGTGCATTTGTTGCCTTCCGCATTCCTGCACATATAACATTCATTGTAGTTCCTCCACAACATTCGAACAGTCATACCATGAGGAAGATAGTCAAAATTCCTCATTCTCATTCTGGGGGCTGTAGGGCATGTTGCATACATGCCAAGAACATAGGCAACAATACATTCTCGCTTGGATGGCATGGTTGGATGAGGTGGCAGGTGAAGAAAGTAAAGTGCCAAGCTGAAAAGTGAGTTGTGAGGACAAGGTAGGTGCTTAAATATCTCAGTAGTGTGGCCGTCGTGATTTCAGTTGGCCTATCAAATGACCTCTTTCAGGTGGGTCGGATCGAAGGCCCGCATGTCACAAACATAGCATGTCACAACATTGGAAATGTGAAACGTCGATAATAATTTCATTCAAAATATGTTCGAATACAATCATATTTAACGGTGTTCCAACGATAAGTCAATTTGCTCAATGGCAAAGCTATATGCTGTCGCTATATAGCATCAATTCATCCGACGGAACTTGACCCAAGAGCTAAGCTCCTCTCTGAACACACGACAAAAAAGGCTGAGTGAGCATTCCATGCCTTCGCCGTCGACGCATTGTGTATTGTAGTTCTCCCACAACTTTTGGATAGTCATACCCGGCGGAAGAAGAACTGTACTGCTGCATGGGTAATACTCCCCGTGATTTTTGGCAAACTGGTCGATGTACGTGAAAACAGACTGCCGCTTGGATGGCATGACTATGGTAGAAGTAGAAGCAGGTGCGTCGCTGACGGAAAAAAGGGGCAAATGAGTAGTTTAGGCAAGAAATAGAGCTTATGATCTTGGAAAGTCTTGGACCTGCCGAATTATTAGCCTATCAGATACCCGGTACTAGTCCGCTCGGATCGAAGGACCTACAAGTACATATCTACTATTACTTTGCGACGAAGGCGTGTCTGCGAAGTCCATGATTATTCTGTCTGCATTGTCAATCATTCTATGAAAGCAACCTCTGAAGTATGATTTTCGGGCACCTTAACTTGCAGATGCACATCATCAACCGACCAAACGGAGTGAGACGGTAATATGGATAAGAATATACAAAATCTGGAGCGTGTAAGTTGGAGTATACAAACCCCATTCTTGCTGTATACTTCTGAAAGTGAGGGGTTTTGAAAATTGTGGCGTCCCGCATTTCAATGCGCACCGAGGTAACGATTTGCCCGCCAGATATCTGCTGTCTCACGATGGGGCGACCCTTTGGCCGACCTGCAAAACATGCGACGCATTGGATTTCCCAAAAGGATAGAAACTGCAGGTAGTCCCCATAGGACCAAGCACTCATGGAATTCCGTTCTGCTGGATGCCGCGTATCCCCCGGGTACTTAAACAAAGGTCGGCATCTTGCATATGGCTATCCTAATATATGACCCCTTGCAAAACGACAGAAAAACTTATGCCGTGCGTAATCAGCTTTCCGACAAGTTTGGGGGGCTTTGCAGTAATTCGCAAGATAGCAGCCGGTACACGTTGCAAGTTGTGAACGATCTTGAAGCCCGCAGTGCAGGCAAACTGGGTACAAAAATTTCATCCGTAAAGGCAGATTATCATGCACGCTTGCGTCATACATTTGAAATTGTATCGTATGGTCCTCTTCCATCGATTTCTTGAGCGCTAGTTCTGAGGGTGAGGACTCTTCAGGGAACCATAGTAACCAAATGTTTTTATCTGGATTTTCCTTCCGCAAAGTAGCAAGTATTGTCATTGGAATTGATTGAACTGAGATGGATGGGAATAAAGGTGCGTCGATGAAGTGTCGAGCGGGGAAATGATTTTGGAAGAGAGGGCGGGGAATAGGTTTCATACCTCAATGGTCGTCGTGGTACCGCTCAACTTCATTTAACCAATATAATCAGGCAATCACAATGAAAGCGGAGGCATGTCACCCGCTCCATAAAGGACATCGGTTCCACAACAACATATGTCGCCCATACCTTTGGAGAATATACTTTATTTACAATTGTCATATCAAGATATACCATACGTGTTTCATCAGCGTACTTCTGCACTGAGACAATAGGTTATTAAGACTATCAACAAATATTGACCTAGGTGCTGGCACCATGTCCTAGCAGGGAAATCATCATTGCCTAGCGAGCTTTACCGTTTACGTTTCCTGTTCTGATCGGATTCCGACTTTCCGCCTTGTGCCGCTTGCCGCTTAGGTATAGGCCCCGCCGCGGCGGCTGCCTGTTGCTTGGCGGCCTTCTCGCCATCTGCCTTCTCTTTCTTGGCGGCCTTGTCGGCCTCGGCCTTCTGTTTCTTGGCGGCCTTCTCGGCATCCGCCTGTTGCTTGGCGGCCTTCTCGGCATCTGCCTTCTCTTTCTTGGCGGCCTCGGCCTGCAAGCTGCTGCTTGGCGGCCTTGTCGGCCTCGGCGGCCTCGGCCTGCTGTTTCTTGGCGGCCTTGGCGGCCTTGGCGGCCTCGGCCTCCTGCTGCTTGGCGGCCTTGGCGGCCTCGGCCTCCTGCTGCTTGGCGGCCGTGGCGGCCTCGGCGGCCTCGGCCTGCTGTTTCTTGGCGGCCTTGGCGGCCTCGGCCTCCTGCTGCTTGGCGGCCTTGGCGGCCTCGGCCTCCTGCTGCTTGGCGGCCTTTTCCGTTTCCCTCATTTCGACCGCCGTCTTCTTCTCCCGCTCCTTCTCGACTTTCTCTTGCTCTTTACGATGTGCCTCTCTCTGCCTTTTCACCTCGTCGTATTCCTGCTTGCTCAACACTTCGTCGGCTAAAGAAAAAAATCCATCAGGAAACCTAATGCGCTCTTTCGCTGAGTCGACCATACCTTGCTCCCTGCATCCAAGACACCAGCACTTGTTAAAACCGATATACAAAGTATTTTTTTCAAAAAAAAAATGGATGTAGACATGAATGCTTACCTATCGAAAGCGACGGAACCCAATCCCAACATGTTGGCGGCTACCGAAGTGGTCCCCGAACCGCAGCACGCATCCAAGATGAAGTGATGTTCGTGATGAAGAGGTAACACCCCCTCGTACGCAGATTTCCCCCTCGCTTCCCCCTCTAACTCAGGACCTCGCATATGGATATTGATGAGGTCGTGGATGAGCTTCAGCGGCTTCTGGTGTTTGTTAATTCTTTTTCCCTCGGAGTTGTTGGCGAATTTCGACGAGTGTACAGGGGCATATTCCCAGGTGTTGGTTCGGCAAGAAGCCACGAACTGCTTATCGACGACATCACTATCCGCATTCTCCTCCTCACCGAGAACTCTAATCAAGTTCTTCATCCAGGGAAGCCTTTTATGCACGGCTGGGTGGGTGTCGTCTGCGAGAGCAATCAGCGCTGCTCAGTCAGATTGCCCATGCTTAGACGCCAAAAGGCAATCACAGAATTGTACGTAACTTAACATCTACGGACCTGTAGGTGTTGCTTCCTTGACGTAGTAACACAAGACAAAGCACTCCATACGGTTGGCGTAGTTCCGTGGCGCAACGCAGGATTCCAAGGCCATCATGTTCGATCTGCTCAAAGGTTTCACCCAGAACATCTTTTCGGCGTTCCCGTGGCAAACCTGCTTGGCGGCTTCGAAGAACTCGTGGTGTTGTTGAAAGCCACAGAAACATCCCCCTACCCAATCATCACACGTGGTCAAATTGTTGAAGTTGTGTAGGAATTGCTTGAACTCTCCTGCTAAGAGAGGTTTCGGGATCCATCTCTTGTTCGAGTCCAGAGCATACTCGCAATCCATAATGAAACCGGTAAATGGAAGCCTGGGAAGAGTCGTGAAGGATTCAGGTGATGCGGGCTCCAGAAGAAAGTCCTTCTTGAAAACCAGTTGCGGAATCTTGTGAGCGTAGAAGTAGTCATCATCGTCGACTTGCTGGCCCTCAGGAACGTTTGACAATATTCGATAACTCACACCTGTGTGCAATGTAAACGATTAGTAATTACATAGCTACGGTGCACAAATGGAATATAAACCCGAGATACGCACCTGGAAGATTCTTTAGGAGATTTTCCGCAGTCGATGCTGTCGTC
>LGRX02009792.1:0-56895 GCA_001247695.2 Cymbomonas tetramitiformis | reverse complement strand
AACTGAGAGCAGGTCGGCATAGCTGCTATAGCTCGCCTAGACAGCAGAGGCCGACCGAGCTGAATGCCAGGTAGGTCGTAGAGCTTAAGCAGACTGGCCGTAGAGCCGTGACCCATGACCGCATGGAACTCCACAAAGGGACTGACCCGAACAGGTGTGTTTCTGTTCCTGAACAGGATACAGATCTCAAAGGGAGTGCCATCAATGAATACTCTGTCAGGTCCGCCATCTGAGCCAGCCGGTGTCAGTGGGTGACTGGAAGCATATGTATGCTTCCGAGAGAAGCTGAATATCCTCTTACTGCCCTTAGGATAGATGTGTAGTACCTCCATAGTGCAAGTCTTGTGCCATATCTGGTGTTGTGGCATATACGTGACAATCCAGAAGTAGGTGGTATTATGCGGGTCAAGGAGAAAGTCATGGTTGCCCTTAGTCAGCATTCTGTCAATCATACTGATACTGAAGGGAATGTTGCCATAGAAGAACTGACCCGTCCACTGTTTGGTGTGACAATCATCTGAGATAGACCAGTGCTCAAGAGCCGGGTGATTGTTACCCTCTCCAACAGGCAGAGAGTCCCCATACATAGATACATCAAAAGCCGGAGTACCAAGTTTAGCTGTAGCTGTAGGAGAGCCGTGAGTAGTAGCCCATTTAGTATACTCGCTATTACTCCACTGCCAGTCTGATGAGTCTCCTGTGCGGGTCCTGACAGCTGCTGAGCCGAAGTGGTGAGTATGCGGGCTCTGTGGCTCATCCCAGAGGTAATCCACCTGATTGTCCATGATACGGTATGTCCTGCCTGAGTCCAAGTGAGTGTACATCATGCTAATGAAGTCCGGAGAACTGAAGCCGTGCCTGAGCATAACTCGGGTAGATAGAAGAGTCCTGGCGCCCTCCTTAAAGTGGCAGCCTGGAAAAGAATACACATATATCTCTCCTGATAGTATCTCCCGACCGTACAGGTGCAGTGTGCAGGTCCCGTCTGTCCTGGATACAGGTCCTGTCATCACTGTAGAGAACCCAATAGTGGATGATGTGTCCAAAGCTGAGATCCTAGACCTGGTGCCTGTGATATTGCCTGTGGCACCAGAGTCTACCACAATGCCGTCACCGTCTCGTGACAATGCATAGGTCGAAACAACTGGACTACTGGTGAAAACCAGTCCAGGCGGTGGTGTGCCGTGTGCCGTCCAGGTGTAACCGAGCCACCAAGACATGTGTACAAAGGCACCACCGACTGTGACCATGATCTCTGCAAGGTGTGCGTGAGGTGGTCTGGTAGACACTGCCAGTCTCATGCAAGACCGCTGAGCTGGCACCACCGAAACCTCTGTCCAATGGACTGTCGCCTGAGAGTGACTGAAAGTCCAGAAAGAAGAGAAACAGACACTGTATTATGATAGCCAGAATAGTTGCCAGAGCCAGAGCTGTGAGGTGCCGAGTCCTCCTACGGCGGTCCTCACTGTCTGATGTTGTTGCTGCCCGGAAGAGTTGTATCTGGGAGGCGGTATCGGGCGGCATACCAGAGCTGGTGAACTGGCTGTGGTCGCTGTGAAAGCTGTCTGAACCAGGTCCAGAGGAAGAGCCGTGTCCTGCCCCAAGATCTGACCAGTCCCAATCACATGAGCCACTATACCCAGTGTTACCATCCCCAGTGCCACCATCAAAGCCACCATCAGACAGTATCCCCGTCCCCGTCCCCTGGGCCCCTCCCCGTGGGCCCCCAGGTGACAGCAGTCGCAGTCCGTACATGGTGTCCTCCTGTCCTATAAGCAGGCTCACATCTGCCATGGCACAGCCTAGGAAGCAGAGGACAACAAGTGTGGAGACGAGGGCATGTCTGTAGAAGGGTAGCCACAGCACCGCTACCTACGGCTCTACGCGGGGTAGGGCCGGTGACGGGTGGTGGAGGGTCAGAGTACTGTCCTTCCCCTGAGCGCATGGGCTCAGGGCAGTCGGGCTTGTCCGAGGCCCCGACTACGGACCCCGCAGACACCCCGTGTCCGCTGGCAGGGGGGTCCATAGCCGTGGCATAGTTACAGTCCAGCTCCTGCGGTGACAGAGCACGGCGCAGAGCTGGGAGGGAAGGGCACTACCGGATGTGGTGCCCGTGGCTCCCTCGATGTCATTGCGGCCGAAGCCGGTAGGGTGTCGTGCCACTGGGTAGGCTGGCTGTGATCCTCACACCACATCCTGTCCCAGTGGTCCCGCTCCCTGTCGGTGAGGTCGGGAGGAGTGCCGAAGCTACGCCGAAGCTCCTCGAAGGGGCCGGGCTCCGGCCCAGTCACAGGCTCCAGCTGTGGACTCCAAGGCCTCGGCCCCCAAGCCCCCTCAGACTCCCGAGTCTCACTGGGTTGTTGTTCGGTCATTTTCTGGAACCGAATGTCATCTGCAAGCACCAGGTCAGCAAACAACCCGGAGCTAGGCTCCAGGGGTGTGTCGTGTGCAAACAGTGCCGAGACAGGGTAGATACAGGTGTCCTCCTGATCAACACCGTCCCGTGTGGCAATCGAGGACGGCACGGTGTGCAACAGCGGCTGAGCGGTCTCCTCTGACACCACACCTGCGTCAGGCTGTGACAGGGTGGACGCAGGGTGTGTGTCACATGGTGAACGCATGATGCTCGGGGCCGCAGTGTAGAACGCTGAGAGATCAAGCGGTGCCGCAGGGGTAGTCACAGAGTCCATGCGGTCATCGGCCGGTGGGGTTGGTGTGTTGTCACGATCGACACCACCCACCCCGAAGCTGCCGAAATGAACTCTCCCTACAGTACAGTAGTAGAGAAAGGGAGGAGAGAGGCCCCTGAGGATCTAGCTCGTCGGAGAAGTCTGGGTCGTCCCCATCAGCGTCTCCCGTCGGGCATTCCCAACAACAAAAGGCCTGGAATTTAGCCGAAGCCTTTCGTTGAAGCCGATTCCACTCGGCATGTTGTTCCTGGGTGTAGGAATCACGCTCCCAGGCATCCCACTCGGCGTCAGTCCACTTCTGCGGTGCCCAAGCGGGTGCATGAGGAGTCTCATCCCCCTGGGTGAGGTAGGCGGCAAATGACAGAGACCCGTCGTCCGGGTACGTGCACACCGACTCCGAGGAGTCACAGATGTCAGGTGTGCCGTGCTCCCAGCAGACCGCCTGGAAAGCCTCCTCCGAGTGCTCGTAAGCCGCCTGGTAGCGAGCTGCCAGAACATCGGTGAAGGCTCCCTCGGCCAGAGCCTCAGGGTCTAGGCGCATCAAGTGTGCCGCCAGGTGTTGTATGTGTGTGAACACAGTCTGCCTGGCGGTGTCTTCCACCACAGGACCAACAGTTCCCGTAGAACCGTTTGGCCCCTGGGTCGGGAAGGTGACACGGCCCTTCTGCTGCCTGCCCTTGCCCTTGCCCTGCTTGCCCTTGCCCTTGCCCTTGCCCTTGCCCTTCCTGCGGATTCCCTGCGACCAATTCCCCCCCTTCGCCAAGGGGGAGGCAGCAAAGCGGTAGTTTTTCCCCTTCCCCTTAAAAGGGTGGGAAGAACGTGCAGGAAAATAGACATCACGAGTGCGGGCATGAGGGCGGTCGGGAGCTCCCCTGGGGTCCAGGCCACCACGTTCACCGTGGCGGCGACCTGCATCATTGTAAAAGGCGCTACTCAGTGCCTTCGCTTTGCCTGAGCTGTTGTAGGTTCGCTGGATCGCGAGCCCACAACTAACCAGGGTCAGCTCGGCGTGTTTCTTGACCTTCTCGTCCGTGTAGTCCTCGTGCACCTGCCTGTAGGCAGTAGGACAGGTGCGACGCAGGAGCAGACGGATAGAATCATCCCTCGAGATAGCGAGGCGACTGTGTTGTCCCAAGTCCGCCGCAGCCCCACTGATAGCCTCAGTGAAAGCTTTGATGAAATCCTTGGGGTCGACACCAGCCGTGAGCTCTACTTTCCGAGTGAAGACGAAATCCGTTTGTGAGAAGTCTTCCAAGTCTGGCATCACGTCCCTGACTAAGGCAGTTAATATAACTTTGCCATCGTCAGGGAAGTAACGGTGTGCTTCCCGAACTGAAGCGAGCGCTGGGCCACCACAGAGATACTCCAACAACTCTTTCAAGAGTTTGTTAGCGTTGGGCATCACTGTTGCCGTCGCGTCGTCCAGCCGGAAAGCATGGGCGTAAAGGGGGTTGAAGCGCGTGAGGCGCGAGGTCAGCTCTTCAACGAGGGAGTCAAGTAGTGAACGAGCATTAGACTCGTCACCACAAAATCTCCACTCGTCGATCGCGTCCCCTTTTGCCACACAGCTTCGATTTAATCCCCTTTACGAGGGCTTCGATCCGCAGCTGATCGTCTAGGAAAATTCCAGCGTCAACATCAAACTTCTTTTCAGCTGGTGGTTGAGACGAAGCCGCGGTAACCGGTGTTGCGACCAATTGGTCAAACTGCAGTTGCCTTTTCGAGGCACCTGCTGGATGTGCCCTTACACTTCTGAAAGTATTTTCTTAAGTTTTCTTAAGTTTTCGATATAAACCCACACTATGCATATGGTCCGATATTCTGATAAATTGATTTATCGGAATATCATAACCGATCCATTGCAACCGGGGGTCGAAATCGATCGATTAGCGAGCGAAAAAGTCAAAATCGATCGATGACCAAAAACAAATCAATATCGATCGATTTTAATTTGAGACTCTATACTGTGTTTTGCTTATTGATTTTAATTGTTGAAATCACGAACAGTAAACTTGGCCGAAAAACTTGTTTTGGGGGTCGAAATAAATCAAGGTATGGTTTACCGGAGGTCAACATTAGCATAATTGTTTTTAATCATTTGATAAATAGGTTGGCTGAACCTATCTAAACATATTATGCACTTCGGGGAGTCAAGTGGTCAAGGCATGAAGAAGTTATGGTCGATACCGTTCCGCGATCTCCCATACTTAACCATACTTAAGCACCGACTAAAAACACATATGTCTCGAGATCTAGATCTGCAATTTTTTATGCTAATGTTGACCTCCGGTAAATCATACCTTGAAATATAAAGAGCTATCAGAAACTTTATTGTAAGGTTCACATCTCACAATTGAAATGTCAAAGGCACAGCCAACAAACAAACTCATTCAAATGCCAAAACAACTACCTAGAAAAGTATCATGCAAATTCCCAGCGTTCACCCATGTTGATAATCATGACTAGCCCTGCAAGCAATTCCGTAACCCTGCGAGCCGTGCAAGGCAACCACTATCCGCTGCAACCGATAGGTCGAAAAGCTCCGTAGGCTCCATATTGCATCCTCCTCCTCCTGAAACTATCGGTCTTGCCTGCGATGTACACAATTGCCGAAGAACTTGCGCGCCGATTTCCCCAAACCTCGTCCAAAAGACTCCATCGCAAAAGGCACAAGTGTGTGAGGCCAGATTGCTCCGTACAATGCCCTCTTGGCTCGCTCATGTACCGCCGCAGCCCGCAACGGCTCCCGAGCAGCCCGGTCTACATGCGAGGCACAACAAGGGAATGCAAGGCTCACGTCAATCACGATATGTCCGCCTCGTCCATCATGGTTCAGCACTGTGATGCCGGGCTTATTCAAATCAGGCGAATACCCATGATGATGGCGATCCTCCACGATGACAACGGCTGAATCAAAGACTTACTTCAGCATAGATGCCAACACATCACGAACGGCATGATGTGCCGCAATAGTCCATCCACGCCGGTTACAGACAAGGTAGTGGTAGCCAAAGGGGCCAATAGAAGCACCACATACACATGTATGCACACCAGCTAGAATAGGCATCGGGGCACCCAATTGCAAAGCCGCGAAGGCGACAACTGCCTGAGTGGGTGGAAGCCGAAAAGAAGACGGCGCGGGAATGGCTGCCAAGTGAGCAGTGGCGCCGCGTTGGGAAAGGGAAAGCAACCGAGCTCGAGAGGCAGGCGCAGCTTGGTCAAACGTATCCGTTCAAGAAAGGTCATCTCTGCAACTTAATGTTGGGCTGCGCAAAGAGACCCCACCCAAGCTCTGAATCCAACTCGGGCCAACCCACTGACGGGAAGGGATGATCATCTCTTCGGGCCTCAACCACTCGGTTGTGCGAAGTGCCAAGCGCCTGTGGTGAGGAATGGAGGCTTTGTTCCAACCTCTCCGCCGCCAAACCTTCCCCGTGACTGCAAAGACTAGGGAGGCAGCACTCCTCCAAGGCTGGCGCCCCAAGCCGCATACGAGATACATATTTAATGTTTTTGATTGTTGTTCGTTGCAGTGTTTCGCTCAAACAATTAACTAATCATTTACTTTGTTTGTTTTTCTTCACGAGATATCAAGTCCAATAATCATTTAATTCGATTTTAAAGATTGTTGTTTGTAGGGCGCAAGAAGGTCATATGTCACCATTAATATCACTCCACAAGGAGCTACGGTAATTATCTCTTACCGTACCATACCATGCAACACTGACTCACTGCGTGTGCAGGAGCTTTTGGCGCGGTGTCCGTAACAGGAGCATGCGTCTGCATCTGCCGCACTCTCCGAGGGGAGAGAGTCTTCCTGATCCTCGGGCCCCATCCAAGCGTCGAAGTCCGCCTCGTGCAAGAAGTCATTGACCCACGCCCGAGGATCCTGTTCATAGTCACGTAGAGCGGCCAACCGCTCGCTGAGCTCGAGATCACATTCAACCAAAGGAAGACTCAAGTCGATAAACGCTAGTTTCTTAGGGCGCCCAGGACCCTTCCGCCCTACATGGCGCAAAACCTTTTCAAAGAAAAGTAGAGGTTTCCCTGTACGCTGCGGTTCGGCTCTGGACGGTTCACACTAGGGTCCGCGTTCATAGCTGAAGGGGCGAGCCCTAACTTGCCGCCGAAGCCGAGAAGTGACGTCTATCGACGCGTATCCATCGCGCAGCAGCGCCGAGCTCGGCGCTGCTGCGCCATTTCACTCAGGGTAGTTTTGCCACATATGCATGCTAGAAGACCTAATTTACATAATATACACGCCTGAGAGACCTCCATTTTCGGTTGGTATGGAGCTGTCGGCAGCTCTTTGTCGACGGCGAGATCGCGATCGCATTCGAATTATTTCGCGCCTTGTTGTTTGTTCGTATTGCAGTGGCACGTCGAATTAATTATTTCAATAATTTCGGGGGGGTTTTTCCGTTGATTGGGCGATCTGACCAGCTTTCGATTATGGATACCGATATTATAAAGTGATCAATCTAGGATCACATTGGCCCATAAAATTGTCATGCATAATGGGTCACATGAGATGCCCAGGTCCTCGAAACACCCTTAAGTAGATCAGCGGCTCATAATCAAGAAAAAACCGAAAAACATGGCGTTTCAACACTATGTCACCCTCTACACTCATATGTTATTGTCATGCCGAGCGACCCGGGAGGTATAATATGTAGGCTTGGACAGACCTAACCCAATAAATAATTATTCTCCCAATGTATCACATATGTTACATCATTTCGAAATCCTGGGGGGGCATCCGGAAACCCCCCGCGGTATTGCGGGGCTGTACCATGAGCGGGGCTATGTGGATGCTCACTACACGTAAGCACGGAAGCGGTGAGTCGTTGGTTCTAAGAAGGTGCTTTTATTGCGCAACCCAGAACTCAATGAATATGCTCAGCACACGGCAGTAAATTTCCAGTCGTATTTGACGTCGTCAGCTTCAGCCCCTGGCACAACCTAACGTATGATAGGGGCTGCAATATGGCGAGGCAAGCCTAGTGTTCTGCCTCGAAGATACTCCCTTCGACCTTCCCGTAAAGCCCTCAGGGCTGCGAAAGCTCTCTGCTCTCCTTATTTTGCCAAACACTTGGTCACCTTAATAGTATCCATTTGAACTTTCATATCTGGCACATATTTGTCATACAGCTTTTGCATGCTCTCGTCCTGCCTGCTCTGGCCTTCCTGATGCAAGCGATGGCAGATCTCCGTGTACTCCTCCTTCGTGAGCTCCTGTTTCGCAAGCCAGAACATCTGTCAGGTCCACGAGCGAAGTTGTAACCGCGAAAAACAAAGTGATATTTTTATAATCCCTGGCAGGGCTTTGCACTGACCAGGGCATCTGTACAAACAAATTGAGACGTCAAGGCACTTGGCCACACGCTACTATCCCTCGAAGAGGAACTAGACTTTCGACCAGGGTTTCACGTGGGAAGCTATGCAACAACAGATATACACTACTGGAACACAATTGCTCGTGATAGAATCAACGGCGCTCATCAATCACGTGTTTCCCCCTTACTCGGTGTCGTCACTTTCGCATCTCACCTTTGCAGCCTTTCTGACCGGAAAGTATCTGTTCAGGCCTGTGACACGTGGCTCCCCGGCACAGCCGTGCTCAACAGCATACCTCGTCAGTCTTCAGGAGGATACGCTTGGCAGAACGCGCTGCTGCCACAAGACTTCCAGACTTGAACTCCAGTCTCGAGTGAAACATCCATACTAGCGTCTTCTTCCCTTAACCAGTGTTATGCGTGTTACGAGAGAAATGCGTCAGGGCCCGCACTTACCACCGTCAAACTCAAAGGATAATCCCCCTTGAGGGTGGCGAACAGGCGGGGGTTTTGCTTTCTCGTCCAACCTGAAAAAACCGGTTGGCGTCACAGTAGTAATATAGACAGAAAACTTGGCGCGAATGAATAATATAGGGGAACCTCAGACTTGAAGCGATGTTTTGAGAGTCTTCGGGCTGAAGCAAGGCATGAGGGCACTTCTTGGAAAGCCGCACAGCAACAGGTCCGAACCCGAGGGGGCGCTAAACTTAGGAAATACTCCAACGGTAAGATAGATGGGTGTCAGTGGCAGTAGCCTTTTGCAGTGCGACCTCATGTTGTCGGCTTAAAAACACCAGCAAGACAAAATTGAAAAACAACGAGGTGGTATGGGCGTTATGTGTGAAGGTGAATATTTAATTTTGGAAAAGATCTCCTCGGAGATTATCCCGACCTCAAGCAATCAGCAAGCAAGAAGGCGGGTGGAGGAAAGCTAAACCGAGTACTGGATTCTTTACACATCACTCTACAGAGATAACCGGTTTACGATCCTTCGGAAGACGGAATCCTTACACCAGGCGACTTGCACCTGTCGAGAAACAAGGGATCACCTGGTTGCAGCGTCCGAAAATAGTCTATCAACTAGGGTATCAATCTCATCTTTTTGCAACTTGTCTTTGATTCCGCTTTCGGCCTTCACGGCTGGCTCTGCGACGGCTACACAATAGCTACGTGCGTCAGAGTTATGGCAACTAGCGTAACCTTAGGCACCATGTTGTTTCAAGTGAACTTCGAAAGATGAGGGTTAGTACGCATGTGAACTTTGTTCGCCACTTTTACGAATAAGTAAGTGAGACCACACAAACCAGAACCCCTCGTATTCGCAGAAAGCGCGGAAAACCAAGCAAGAGCTCAAATGTCACGCTACCTGTTTCCAAATTCCGTAGCCAGTAGCCATGATGGTTTATGCTTGGCCGATTCGTGAGCGGGGAACAACTCCCTGGTTTCGATTTGGGTCGTGGTCCCGGTGGTTGGTCCAGGTCGCGCATCCATCCACCATGGTGACCGACTGCCTCCGACATTCTCGGAGGTGTTTCAAAGACCCACCGTGGACGAAGCCGTCCCAAGTTACACAAGCTTGCCGGAACGGATACCCAATCCCTGCAACATAGTTTTACACAACTAATTGTAACTGACGTGAAATTGTCATGCGATTTGCGATGAGAAAGAAAGAATATTCTTCCAGACTCAGCACGCTGGTTGCAAAATTATGTGGCGAGAAGTGAACGGCTCCCTTCATTACTTTCCCGTCTGCAATAAGCAGATAGGCACGCGAAATAAAAACAAGCGTAGTCGACTAGCCTATCAGTCCCGAATATAGCGAAGCTAAGATATGCCACGTTGAGTTTTGTGGGCCGCTGAAGCCGTTCAGAAACCACTGTTGCGATGTCTCATATTTGTTATATGCCTTGAATTCGAGAGTGTCAAGTAGGATGCGTTCTTGGTTGTTGACCCAATAAGCTCGACTGGTGACTTCAGGTGTGATTTCGTGACAAAGGTGTGATTTTTACAATTCGAATGTAGGAAAAGTGCGAAATACGATAGGACCTACCTTATTAATCAGTGGTGTTTCTTTCTTGAGCTCTCTAGTTTATAACAAGCAAAAATAATGGCTTCAAATACCCTCTCTACCAATCGAATGCAAGGTTGAAGGTGACACATTATTATGGGTACTCCATCTCCAGCCGAAGTGGGATGACATGACAGGGCGACACATGACCATGTTATTAGTGGTGAAAAATAAGCACGATTTTTGGCACCATGATGATCGCGACTTATCGCGAATCGATCTGGATGCATCTGTGAGGTCTGAAGAAAAGAAGAACAGAGGCGGAAAACCTGTAAGGACGGGAATGCTGACCGTTAGATTACCATTACAGATTGTCAGAACAATCGCAGCAGTCGAATCACGCTTATTTCGCCTGTGAGTTCAAACCCGTTTGCGGGGGAGGTCTGTTTTGCAGTTTTGCAGTGTCTACAAATTAGACAAGATGAACGTAATTGGGCTACAATTTTTCGCTTAAACTACCGCTCATAAGTACGTTTGACACTATCAGAGGTTATCGCGGCTCTATATCCCGGATCAAGTTGTGGCTTCCCGCCGATCCGCTTCGGGCTTCCGGCACGAAGCGGATCGCGGGATGCGGTACCACGCCATGCTGAAATCTGTATAGGCAGCCCTGACCGGGAGTCCCGGTGCAGGCCCCTATGACAGATTCCTAGGTAGCCAACACTGGACCTGTGACTGATCCGTAAGCCCGTGCTGTGACACATCAAGGTGTCACAGGTAGCTAGGACCGAGACCGTTCCGACTCCGTGACCGTTCCGGGTATATCTAGCTTAGGGTTTATTTCTTATACGAGTTTATCTATATTGGTTCACTGACTGTCTGCGATATCTTGAACCGGGATATTCCAGTAGGTCGTGGACCCATTCCACGCTATATTCCACAGCTAGTTTGGCCATGATTGGCTAAAGCAGCCGCTTGGAGAGGTGGTGCGCGACGGCGCGTTTGGGGACTCACGGGGATTTTGAGATGAGCTGTTTGCGGTGAGCGTCTTTGAGCCGCAGCTATGGGGGTTCGACCTGGACCGGGCCTAGTCGACGCAATGTTCATTTACGGTATTACGCTTGCCCTGATCCCGCTTGCTGCCGATTTTTGGGCTGGTGGCTCGAGCACCTTCGACCTCGACAACGTCTTCCAGTGCCCCTCGCTCGCATGGCTCTACCGCTCCTTCCGTAACTGTGGCGTCGCATCTTCCCCACGACATTACCCGAACGCGCCCCGGCGTGCCACCTCCCATCAGGCTTTCAGAATTATGGGTGTATCCACTAGAGCAAAACGGTCCCTCACGAGGGACTCCGACATCGACGCCTCGCTGAGGCTCACTGACGCGGTTCGCAACACGCCGACGGCTAGATCACCGGCTATTGCGAGCCCCGACCCTACTTCCAACACCGACGCCGACGTTGCGACGAGGAAGTATCTGCAGGAGCAGTCCAGGCTTGTGGACGAGGTCTACAAGGGGCGGCTCCATCGGACATGGGCCAAGGGTATCCGCGAGGATATCCTTGGCGACAAGAAGCATTATTTCAGCGGCACTTCTGACGCGGGTCTCCTCTCCGATGTGGTGGTTCAGCTACGTACGGAGTTTGAGTCCGCTGGGCTGGACCTGGTCTCGTTCGACCTTGACGACCCCCAGGCTCTGGTGGTGGGCAAGGTGAACGCCCTGCTGTACGACGTGCTTGGGCTTATCATCGAGAAGCACAGCAACGCCCACGTCTGGCTTACGGGTACGGACGCGTCTGCCGACCGAGATGGACGGCGTGCGCTGGTGGACATCGTGAAGCGCAGCGTACCAGTGGCGTTGCGGGAGTCCTTCCAGCAGGAGCATGCCGCGCTTAGTTATCCCGCAAACGTTGACCCGCAGCCGATTTTGGCTCGGGAACAACGTTTGGTGCGGGATAACAAGGCCGCCGACTGGACCCCAACCGAGGCCACCAGGAAGCTCAGCCTCTACAGCCGGCTTGACCCGGTATTCTACGCCGCGGTCAAGGTGCGTTACCCCACGTGGTGGCAGATCTCGCGGCGGTTTCACTCGGTGCTCTGCGCTCTCTGGTTGTAGAGATTTATCAGGCATGGGCGCAGACGGACGTGGGGAAGGCCGTTCTGGCCAAGCCCGCAGGTGGTGGCGCGTCGGCTCTGCTCACCAACAGCGAGCACCAGGTACTTCTGGACAAGATCAAGGAGTTGACCGAGCTGGTACAGCGGCAGTGCGGGGCGGCTCCGCCGGTGGTGCAGCAGCAGCGGGATCCGCCGCAGCGGCAGCACGGGCAGCGCCGGCAGCAACAGCGCGGGCAGTCACCGCGGGGCTTCCGCATGGGGGTCCAATCCCCGCCGGCGGTGGGCTACGATCGTGACGAGCAGCGGGCTAAGCCGCTGTGTACCCGCTGCAAGAAGACTGGTAAGGACCTTTATCATTTCTACCGCGACTGCCCTCTTGGCGGTCGCCAACATTCCCCCACCTCGGCCGCGGCTTTCTGTATCCCCATCGACGACGAGGATGCGGAGGGCGTGCATGCCCTCGCCATGTGTGCTGTCTTTCAGGAGGCGGCGGATGATGGAGCTGAGGCCTTTGCCCGCGCGGCGACGGTGTACGGTCCGCCAGCGGTGCTGTGCGGGGGCGTTGCGGGAGGCATCGACGTGTCGGCCTACGGCTTCTCCGTTGACGCGGCGACACCGGTGGCGGAGACGTCCGGTGACGACATCCTCCAGCGGCTGGACGACCTCGCAGCGGAGGTCAACGCGGCGGTAGAGCCTAAGGTACATTACACTCACGCCTCTTTCCCGCCGCCTGGGGGCATTGCGACGCAGGCTTCGGCTCTGGTGTGTGACGCTGCAAGCGCAGGTTTCACGCCAGAGGAGCAGGTTCCGGCAGGTGGTGCGGCGGCATCGGCATCCGCCGTGCCGGCCCCTGCTATGCCTGTCTTGAAGAATGAGCAAGAGCTCCTGGAGCTCTACGGCTACGGCCCGCCCGTGTCCCTTCCATCGACGCGGGTGACCACCACGGAGAAGTCCGGCGGTGAATTCGCGGGGGTTGTAGAAACTGCCAACCACGCCGCGGTTGCGCCGGTTGACTTGACCGGCTACGACACCGACGACTACGAGGATTTTGCAGACGGCAGCTTCGCCGTCAAGCCGCGGGCTCCGGTCATCTCGTCCAATCATGCGTCAGAGCCCGCAGCCCACGTGCCTGAGTCTGGTGGTGCTTCCCGCACCTACGGATGTGGCAAGCCGCCATGGGGCTTCCCCGCACACGCGGGCCCGTGGGGGTTTCCTTACTTTGTCTCCCTCGTTCTTTTCATCTCGATCATGGGTGTGGGGGCAGCCGCCTACACGGCGGCCAATGACATCGACTCTGTGCAGGTATCGGGTCGGGCTGCACCGCAGCCTGTGCTGTGCAGGGGGGATTTATGCATCTACCCTGGTATATCCGAGCTGGACCCCGTCACTCTGGATGCAGTACTGCACTCCCTGGGTGCTGCGACGGTGGTTCACCGGCCGCCTGACCCACTGGAGAGCAGTGCTGCAGGCTACTACCGTGGACATTGTGGTGACGGTGCCCCTCTGGACTTTGACCCCGAGTAGATTTACTTCTGGCTCTGGCAGTGCACCACTTTCTAGTGGTGTACTGAGATGTGCTTTGACCTCAACATGGTCTTCAATTTGGTTTATGCTTTACTTTGACATCTACTTTCTTCAATCTGGTTTGCTGCCACAGTGCTTTTCAGTAGTTTAGCAGGACCTAAGTGCCTGTATGTTTCTGCTCTTGTGCCGGCTAGAGGGTTTCAATTTGTGTATCAGAATAGCACAGTTGAATTAGCAGTTAGGTTTGTCACCCTAGCTCCTACCCTAACTTATCTTAACTTCTCTAACTTACCTGTCAGTCACCACCCACAGTGCTGGGGTGGTGTGCTGAAATCTGTATAGGCAGCCCTGACCGGGAGTCCCGGTGCAGGCCCCTATGACAGATTCCTAGGTAGCCAACACTGGACCGTGACTGATCCGTAAGCCCGTGCTGTGACACACCGAGTGTCACAGGTAGCTAGACTCGAGACCGTTCCGACTCCGTGACCGTTCCGGGTATATCTAGCTTAGGGTTTATTTCTTATACGAGTTTATCTATATTGGTTCACTGACTGTCTGATATCTTGAACCGGGATACTCCAGTACGCCATAATCATGGGACACTTACTTTCACCCCCCATAAGGGGGGAGGTCAGTGGTGCCCTGTGTCACCCCTCGCCTGCTCGGATGTCACTTGCAACGCCTGCTGTCTGCTCAGCTCGTGCTGGATTTGGCATGCCGACAGTGTCATCGTCATCTGTGTCATCACCGATATGGCTCGACTACTATGACTTCTTCACTGTCATCAGCGCCATCTCCGATATCGACTTCGGTAGTCAGACAGTTCATAGCATCTGTCATTTCCACACCTGACACCTTAGGGGCTGTCATCACATTCTTTCGGCGGAAGCTATAACACATCGTATTATCTTGTGTATAGCTTCACAGTTTCACGGTTGACATATGCGAGCGTAGCACCCGACTTGTAGTGCTTCACTGTGTGTTTGTTTTCACAGGTTTGCGCCCACCACCGGCCTAAGGTGGTTAGTTGAAACCGCCAATAATGGCTGGCTAAAGCCTTTATAGGGGCTCGGGGCTGAAGATCGGGGCATGAGGTTCTAGAACGCACTAGTCACGAAAGGGGTAGAGTGAGAGAGAGGAAGATTTTCCGTTCGTGAGCACAATTGCTTAGGACAAAGATGGACCGGTCTAGCTAGCCGCAGTCTCCGAAGCAGCACGCGCGTCGACATCAAGCCTCACAACACGATCGCCACCCTCTCTTACCTTACCCTATTTCGCGGCTGTAAATTTTGAACCTTTGACCCCGCATTTGAAGCCCCTGCCCTTATTTTCTATAGATTGCTCAAGTGTAAATTTGTTTTCTCTTGGCGAGAACTTTGCAGTGTATTTTTTAGAACCTTAATTACCGAACATTTTGAATTCTTGGATTTTCTTGACTAACGCTCGAGGACCGCAACTGTAAATTTCCGGCATGGCCTCTACGCCGTATCAGCTGATGGCTCCAGCAAGATTGAGAGCGCACCCAGCTGGTGCATCTAAGAGGCAACTGCAATTTGATCAACTGGTGCCCACACCAGTAGCCGCGTCATCACAACAATCAGCAGCTGAAAAGAAGTTTGATTCTGAGTCAGCGGCTTTCCTTGATGACCACCAGAAGATTGAGGCGCTAGTAAGGGGCGTCAAATCTAAGCTGTGTGGCAAAGGGGACGCCATCGACGAGTGGAGGTTTTGTGGTGACGAGTCTAATGCTTGCTCACTACTTGACTCCCTCGTTGAGGAGCTTACCTCGCGCCTCACAAGGTTTAACATCCTTTACGCGCATGCTTTCCGTCTGGACGACGTCACTGTCACAGTGATGCCCAATGGCTACTGCCCCGCAGTCCTTGTGGTAGGACCAAATCGACGATTTGGTCCTACCACGAGGACCATTGTTCCGATAATTTAATTGGCCATCTCCCGTGATTTGTGGTGTCTAACCAATGAAAGGTGGTATATATAGGTCCTATATTAATTTATTTGAACGCTGGTTTGGCCTATATCCATCCCATATATCCATGACGAACGCATTTCAAACCTCTACACTCAAATTTTTCAAAACGGATTTTTTGGAACATTCAAAATGTGGCAAATTAGTGACTCATCTTCAATAATTTTTTACCAATCATATATCAACACTACACCTGCGCGGATGGCCGCTGCCATCACCCACAACTGGGATGATGCCACACCAGCGTTCGCATGCCGGTGCACCTGTGTGTTTGCGCGTGGTGTCCGAAAGCGCACCGAGCCTGGCTGGGATGGTGGCCACCTCCGCATGCGTGCAGTGGGCCCCTGCCTGGGAGAGATGGCTGCTGCGCCTCCTCCTCAGACTGCGGAAATGGGCGGGGCCGCGGCGCGTCCCGCAGTCCCGGCGGCTTCCGAGCAGGCGCCGGCAACAGACGTGAGCGGGGATGGTGAGGCCACACACACACTTGCCGCAGCGGAGGGCCCCTGCCTGGGAGAGATGGATGCTGCGCCTCCTCCTCAGACTAGAGGACGGGTAAGAAAGAAGCCTGACCCTGCTACGGCAGGCTGCTGCATTGACGAGGAAGCAGTTGAAAGCGATGAGGACGGCGAGGGTGAATCAGCTACGGCAGGCTGCTGCATTGACGAGGAAGCAGTTGAAAACGATGAGGACGGCGAGAGTGAACCAGCATCCCCACCCCCCTTATCGGCAGTACCTCACGACGACCAGGGCGTCCACGACGACAGCGATGACGAACTACCTAAGGACCTACGGTTTGATTTAGGCAAGTTGGCGTTAGATCAGGACGAGAGCGACGATGAACTGGACGAAGACCGTAAGCTGTTGCTCGAGGCGTTCGAGAATCGTGCGGAGGAAGCAAACATCATGAAAACTTACTTGAATGAGGTAACGGAATCCCTTCAAACCTATTTTGGGCCTGCACTCATGTATGCAGTTGCGTGGTGTGCATATAACGCTTGCGACACCACTGGTGATGCCACGGTAACAAGTGGAAATGGCGCATGATTGTCACGGCGTGGAGGGTTGTGAATGAATCAGACCCTGGAAACGTACACCTGGACAGCGGAGGATGCGCTGAATGACGACGACATCTGGAAGGACGCGGAGGACTCAGACCTGTTGCAAAACATGCTTGAGGTTGAAGATGATGGCATGGAGTGGCTGCCAGACGTTGACCCATGCGCGGACCCTGAGCTAACCGAGCCACTCATGATTGGAGACACCGGGGATGATGCCATAAAGCTTGGGGTGGCGGTGTGCTATTTTATGGAATTGCGCATACCACAGGCATGGTCCCAGACATCATTTGACCGGTTCCTCCATGTGATCGTCATGCTGTTGGGCGGACCAAACCGTTGTCGACTGCCCACAAGCCTCCACCGAATGCGAACCTATCTTCGTGTGCAAAGCCATATGGCGCATGCTGTGCACGTGTGCCCGAAATGGTGTCGGACTTTCCCTAGGGAATTGGACAGTCTGCAGTGGAACGAGGAGGAGGAGTGCGGAGCGGTCTTGCAGACAGACTCCGCCGGGGCGGTTGTTCGTCGTTGCCATGAGCGACGGTTTGAGGTGACCCAAACAGCATCTGGGAAGAAGCTGCGTCCCCGGGAGTGGTTCTACTACTTTCCGACCTGCCTGCATCTCCCGACTGGATAACGGTTGGCTTGTTAATAGGTGCTCCCCCGACCGGGTCACCTCAACCCGTACTGGGAGGCCATTTGTGCATGCATCACCAGCCTGGTAAACGTTTGTTTTTTGTTAATAGGTGGTCCCCCGTTCGGGGCAACCCGTTCGCTGTGTGTAGACCACAAGGTGGTATTCTGCAAAACCCCCCAACCAAGGCACATCCACGCAATTGGAATATGTCTTACTTGATGCGCCTCATGAATCAACCAATGCCCATATTAGTTAAAGATGACAAACCAGTGGTTGATGAAAAAACGAACCAACCGGTGCGGAAGAAGAGGAGACGCCGACCTACCCAAAACAATACGGGCTGCAAGATGAACGCTAATGGTGACCGAATGAATAAAGACGAGATAGAGAAATATAGTGATTATGATTCCTCAGGATGTGAAGAATTTTTAGACGCTGATAGCACCTTCCTTCACTAGTAGTGACATTGCCTTATAGTAACTAACGTATGGAACACAAAATTTGTGTAGATACCACACTTTTATTCAAATGTATAGATATAACCACGCTTTCATTACAAATGTGATTTCGACCAGATGTGATATGCTTCATTCACCTTACGAACCAATTCTTGGTACCTTTCCTAAATTCATTGTTTAATTCCAATGCACACCAAATATATATATTTAAATGCTTTCTTATGCATCTATTTTGTCATTTGTTCCTTATACAAGTATACACATATATATGGATTGTTATGTCCATTGGCATACTTATTATGCATATAATTATTAATCATTTAATTATTCTATTTCCTCATAATTTGCTAGATTGATAACACCTACTTCCTAATTTGCTAAATTGATAACACATACTTTACAAAGTGCCATCCATTTTCAGCAAATGCTATTCCTGAATTCTTAATTATCAAATTGACATGCAATTACCAACCATACATTAAGATCATGTGCACTCATATTTCTTCTATTTGGCTCACATAAGTGTGTGTGCTAGGAATTGATATGTTACCTTGGATAAGAGATTTATTTTTTCCCCACCTGTACGTTCACGTACCCCCTATATGTTATTTACAACCGTCATTTAAATTGTAAATATATTGTAAATGCCTGTAAAGCGAAATAATCCTAATTTACCAAGTTGTGAAACCGTCGTTCAAGATGGGGTCGGTATGAGGATAAAAGGTATTGTAAATGGTAGACTCGCAAACACTCGATGCAAGGTAAGAAACATTGCTAACGCCCAAGGAAACGTAGTTAGATATAGTAAACAGAACTTACCAAAAACAAAAGCAAAAACAAATCAACGTCAATCTAGGGTGAACGTATCATTAGAGGGTGGGACCGGTGCAAACGCCATTTTAATATATGATACAGGGGCAACGTCCACCCAAATGAGCACAGCAGATGCCAGACTTATAGGAATAATTAAACCAGACGGTACGTCCGATTATCATAATCAACCACAACGTGCTACCGGTATAGGCGGTTCGGTTGCCACAACACAATATTCCGACGTTCCTTTAATATTACCAGCGACCGGTGAAGTCACAGAAGGCTCGGTATTGGTTTATCCTAACGCTATAGGATTGTTAAGTATTTCACATATAAAACACTTTAAACGATACCGCGTGAAATTTAAATAGGTACATATGATATATGTCAAGTTTTGGACAAAGTTTAGTTTGTAAGAATTTAACATGTACAACGATTAATGGCAATTCACCATCGGGTGGCAGTTCAAAATGGACCGATGTTGCAGGGACAGATAATATAGAACGAGGTAACGGAGACGTGATTGTAAAAGATACATTAATAGCTGAAAACGCAACGATCAACGACAAATTGACTGTTGAGAACGATATTGATATTCAATCTGGCGGTATTCAAGCTGCCGCCGGTAATTTTACTGCTTGTAATAGTATCAATTTAAAAGCTAATAGTGTATCAGCATTTTCGGGAAATTTTGTAACAATAAATAATAACACAGAAGTAAAGGGTCAAATACTCAATATTGCACAATTAGGTCCTGAAACTAATATAGAAATGCAAGGACCTAAAAGTGCTAGTTCAACTTTTATTAATCTGAATACCACTGGTGTAGACGAAGCAAATGCTACAACTATATATTTTGTAAATTTTAAAAAGAAACCTGATAATAATACATTTTTTAGAATTAATATGTCGGGTGATATTTCCGGAGTTCGTAATGTGGCGTTAGAAAGATTGACATTGCCGACACAGTTGTCTTATAAAGGTTGTCAAATTATTACTGCTTTGACAGGTGGAAATGTAAATGACAGAACAGTAGTTATACCAGCGGGTAAATTCATTTGCTTCTTTGATTTGACGTTAGGTGCAGCCGATGTAGATTCTGGTGTAAAAGTCATGAGTATCACATTTAATACATCTGCTCTTCCAATAACGAACGCACAAGTAGATGATAGAAAATATACAATAGATGTAAGTGCAGTTTCAACAAACGATATTAATGATCCAATTGATGGATTGGTATATGACATTTTTGTAGAAAGTGGGCAATATGTGTTAAAACTGGACAGTGGACGCAATTTACAGGGACAACGTATAAACTTCCTGGCAAAATTTATAGAAATCCAATCTTAATGATAAGATATCGGAAGAGAAAAAGGAATCAAGTTTTGTCATAAAGAGAAACTTAAAATTACTATATACACCATTCTCAGTTTATGACAAGGATTGCGATCGCAAAAAAAGCATGAAACGCCCGATATTTTAGGTAACCATTGCCTCACTTTTTCAACTACTTCTCTAATTATGACAAACCATATTTCCAAATCGCAGATTTCCAGATGTGTACCACCGGACTGTGTCACAAACAGAAACTTATATTTACTATAATACTACTTCTCTAATTATGACACATGGTGTCGGCTTATGCAGATCTGCCATAGGATGTTCCAAACCTGGGATTAATACTATAGTAATATATCCTCACATCGGAACACATAACACACAAGAGCGGGTTGTCACAGATTTCCAGAAACACAATTTCAGATATTGTCGCAGAATTCCAGAAAATTCTAATGTTCCAAACCGGGGATTAATACTATATATAGTAATATATCCTTACTTTGGAACACATACAACAATCACACAATGACATATGTTTGCGAGCTGGGAAGCGAGCAATGCAAGGCGGGCGTGGGATGCAGGTACGGCGGTGATCACGGTGTCGGCTTATGAAGATCTGCCATAGATAACCGTAGGTGCTCACTACATGGGAAGCGTTCCGAAATACTGGCAAATCCTGGCAAAATACAGAAGGTACTTAAGGAATACAATTGTATTTAATAAGGATACTCCCCCTCTACACGCTTCCCATGTAGTTCAATCTGAGCCTGAATCTACAGTCTGCGAGTGCAAGTTAGACCCGCGCCCGTTTTGCGAATCTACGAGCCGGCGCGGCAGAAGAAGCGCTTTGCCGCCTGACATATTTTACGTAGCACAGCAATAGACACGCATATCGCCGTTCCGCAGCGGCGGAGATCCGCAGCTGTCCGAAAACGTTCGCGAATTCAGGACACGCTCGTGAATTCCCACAGAGGGGCATTTTTCCCGTTGAGCGCCTAGCGGCGAGATAGCCCGAAGCTGCGTTTGTCATAAATTCACACCCGCGACGGCGAACCGTTACAGGCACTCTCAGCGGTATTCACGTGTGTGCACGATGCGCCCGGCCTTTTTGTGCCATATTTTGCACCATTTGCTATGCGAATTCGAACCTCGCAGGGCTTGCTTGCCGAATATGCTCAAACCGGCGTATGTGACCGGCGTTTGGGAATGCACAACCGTAGCCGCGCTAACTCGAGCCGTGACACCTGACTTTTGCTGTTTGACGAGGTTGTAGCCGAACCCATGTTTTTCCCGCAGTTTGTATGATGTTTACCTTTGTGAATTCGACCTGCGCAGGCTGTGGCAACGTTGAATTCCCCGAACGGACCTATATATGTCGGGCGCTGAGGAGCGGAACTGTCTCGCAGGGGCAGGTGCTCTCGGATACTAAGATGATATAAAATACTTAGGTGAGTGTTTTATAGCACACCGTGACAACGGACACTGGTGACACATCGGGCTGAGGGGTGACAGACAGGAGACCCACTGTGCCCCCCCCTTACAGTGGGGGTGGCAAGATTGGGCTCCCCGTGAAATATCCCGGTTCAAGACCATATCAGACAGTTAGTGAACCAATATAGATAAACTCTCATAAGAAATAAACCCTAAGCTAGATATACCCGGAACGGTCACGGAGTCGGAACGGTCTCGAGTCTCGCTACCTGTGACACTCGGTGTGTCACAGCACAAGCTTACGGATCAGTCACGGTCCAGTGTTGGCCTGCCTAGGAATCTGTCATAGGGGCCTGCACCGGGACTCCCGGTCAGGGCTGCCTATACAGATTTCAGCATAGATCAAGATCTATCGTATGTGAATTGTCATCTGGTTTCAACGTGTCTCAGCAGTCATAGACAACACTGGCCATGACCACTGTCACTCGACTGTGTCTGTCTCATCAGCCATAGCCAGACGAGAGTGTCACTTGATCCGTGATCGTGATGAGGCGGGTGAAGATCTGAAGAACCCTACAGTGACACGCTAGAACCGGTTTGTGAATTTGTACCCCCGATTATACTCTCACAAGTCAGAGCCTCCGGACCGCGGCGATTTTCTCCCGGTTTATCGATTTTTTTATTTTCTGTGGTAGTCCGGAGGTTACGAGCTGCTTTCCATTGCTTTCTGTCGAGAATCGCGCGATCGGCCGCGCAGCGGCCGAAGCTCGTAACCTCTGGCTTGCGAGAGTGACACCCCGATTAGCATTACAATACTTTACAATCAGGTTGTGACACAATCAGGTCGTGACCCTAAATTTGACAGAACTGGTTTATACCGGGCAATACCTTGACGCGAACAAGCCCCCTCCCCGTGGAGCGTGAGGAACAAGACAATTACGTCAACGGGTGGGAGAGATTCAGGCAGACTGAGACTTGATATATGCAAGTTTCATAATGTGTTGAGGACGCGAAAAGAAAGTACGCCTGCGCGGCATGCGGAGTCAGCTGGGCGAGACCTTGGTGGCAGGTGCTGTTGTCTTGTTTCACGTAGCTGTAGTTTTGAGCTCAGTCTACGCCATAACACTTGCCTCTCTGAACGCTGGAAAGTCCACGGACGACGGAGTTGAACCAGTAGCATACGTGCCCCCTCAACTTGTGTCGAACAATTATGCAGTGCTCAGTTCTCTGAGTGAAGGTATGTGGCTGCTCCTTCCGAGGCGCATACCACTCCCTCTTTCAGGAAAACCGTAAGCATTGCCGATAATTGCTACAAGCTCACTAGTTTCCTCGCACTTGCAGTATTGATAAGTGTGCAAGTAAAACTTGTTATGGTGTTTCCACCCTTCGGATTTCACGTATCGCTTCAGCCCCGTCAAACCTGCTTGAACACCTGAACAACACATAGAACGCCTTGGCCATAAACATTTGGACTCAATCGCGATAAAGAGCTGAAATCGGGTGTTCATGCTTCTATTCCTTCAACCCCGTTGTCTTCGACACGATCTTGACCCACTGGTCTAAATCCTTACCTTAGCTGTGATACGGCAAGAAAAATCGCTTTTCTGATAATCCCGATTTGCTTCCGCAGTTATCGCTGCACCGCGCGAAGACGACGCACTGCTCGAGCCAGCAACCGGTAAGAAGAATCAAAAGAAGAAGAAGAAGAAGAAGAAAACGTCGAGCTCCGCAGAAGAAGGACAAGAGGTATTCTTGTCCCACAAGCTTGAATTTTCTGCGAAGATGTCAATTCACTTGCGCACCTTTTGCTCGGCTATATCCTGTCCTCAAGCGTTCAGGCACACGATCTAGGACATCTTTTTGCTTATTGATTTCGGCTTTTTTCCCAGTCAAATAATAAAACGAACCCACTCGTGCGCCCACACGTATTCCGGGATGAGCGGGAGAGCGTTGATGAAAAAGAGCAAAATCGACTCCTTCTCCAGCGCAGAGCGCAGACTGCCTGGGGAGAGGGCGAGGAGCTGTATTGCAGGAATGCTGTCGCTTCGCGTCACCAGGGAACTTTGAGAAGCATGGTCTGTTGCACTGTGCCAATACAAGCGCTGCCTTCAGAGGTGACCAGCAGAAAGTGGTGTTGATAACGATGATAACCACTGACAAGGTAGGCACTGGAAAGCTTTGGCCCCCTGCGTTGTCCTCCTACCTGTCAGCCAAGTCTATAGAAATCCGTGTGTGAATACGTCGTACACAAGTGTACCGTCCATTCTCACGTCAATATGCTTTTCGCCGTGTCAGCCATTTGCATACGTTGTGTTGTTAGGTGACATCGAGAGTAAGGAAGGTCGGGGAGTGTTGGAGATCGTATGCTCCACTTTCAGACTGCCTCGTGAAACTCCCAAAGGAAACCAAGGTATCGGATCGGAGGGGGTCCGCGGTGTTATGAGGCCAGGTTCGAGATTGGGCACAGTACTCTGCCGCAGTGAACGCGATGTGGGCCAAGTCACACGGCTATGAATTCATTGTTATCAGCGAGAATCATCCGGCACTTACCCTTGAAGAGAAGGGTGTCGACAATCGCTTTGGCAAGGCAAGGAGAGGCACTTTCTTCTTGACATAACGTCACAGAATCTTTCAGCGAGCTTCTTTGTGCCTGGGAGTGACCTGAGGGTTGGATCGCTCGTCATTTCTGCTTTTCGTTCAATATGGTTTCTGATATGGATATTGCGGTAATGAAAATGGTTTTCGAGAAGCTGCCAAGTCACAGCTTCCGGAACTCTTGAGTGAGGGATGACGCAACGGAGCATGGGAAATATGGAGAGAGGGAAAAGAAAGTAAACCCCTTGTGCTTTGCATGGCGTTACTGCCCCAGTCTTGTTGAAAACCCACCAGGAAAGACAACGGCTGCCCCCTCGCAGGTGCCCTCCATCGAGGCGGTGCTCTTACGACCGGAGGTCGAGTACGTGTTTTGGCTTGATGCCGATGCCGTCATGGTCGGCCATCACTTCGATGTTCGGCAGTTCGCGGTGCAGTTCCCGCGAAAGCACCCTCGAAGCTGCTGCAAAGGCTACAGTGGCCGGGCGGCACCGTGTCCGGGCCACTTGCTCACCTGCACAGTGGCCGGGCGGCACCGTGTCCGGGCCACTTGCTCACCTGTGCGCATTCGTTACTGGAAATCTGATAGATACAGGAGATGAAGGCGTGGATGTTCCACGGCGACTCAGAGGCATGATAAGAGAGTATGTTTCACGGCAACTCGGGGCCCAGAGGCATGTTAAGAGAATATGTTCCACGGCGACTCGGGGTCCAGAGGCATGTTAAGAGAATATGTTCCGCGACGACTCAGAGGCATGATAAGAGAATATGTTCCACGGCGACATGCACACACTTGCAAGCCACGAGCCTCTGTTGTCAATGTATCATGGTGACAAGGGGCACATATGACTCTCATGAGTCTCTGCTGCACAGAACTATGCAGTACTCTCAGGTTTGTCATGTGTGACGAGTGGCGAAAACATGCTCCAGGAAAATTTGTAGTGGAGCAGCAGGGAGATCAGTGAGGGCGTATTCACTGGCTGCCAACCTGTGCACGTCACAGAAGTTCAGTGACAGGCGTATTCACCGGCTGCCAACCTGTGCACGTCACAGAAGTTCAGTGATAGAGTATTCGATTTGAGCAAGCTCGGTATGGGACAGCCTCTCATGCACCAAGACAGTAGTAATGCTCAAGCCATTGATGCTATTTTCTCTCGTGAAGGAACTGATCATGTGCCGGAAAGCTGGCTCAGGCGGAGTACCCAGGCTCAGATCTTATTGTGTGTCGAGAGGCGAACCTCGAGACTAATAACGTTATCAATTCAGGTACCCCTAGACGCTTGGATCCTCCTGCTGGAAAAGCGGCCTAGGTTTACGTGTGCAGCATTGTGATCTGGGTTGGCCTCTCGATCCGTCCCGTGTGACTCACTCACTGACTGTGAGTTGCATGTTAGGAGCTTCTGTTTGGTATCGCGGTTTGCGCGTGCAGCATTGTGATCAGTCGCGTACATGTCTGTTTCTCATACTGATTGCATTCCTCATGGCACTTCGAGGGCGTGGGAGGTCCCTCTGCTGAATCGGGCACCAAGAGTACGCAGGCGCAATGATTTTCCGCAAAAGTGAATGGTCCCTCAGTCTGCTTCGAGCATGGTACAGCCACAAGACAGTTGCCATGGTAAGCGTCTGCTCAAGAACATTCGTCCTTCTCCCTGAGACTCCTCCGAGCTTTTTGCTGCCACAACGCAGTGCCAGAGGGAGTACTGGAAGCTCTCAACTTGGTCCTTGAGACTGAACGCAACCTCGTACATTTACAAGGCAGAGACAACTGGCACAAGCAACCTCCGGGCTTGTCCCTTAAAACTGTTTAGATGAGGAATATCCATCCATAAATCGACAGAGCGAACATGGTATGATGTGAAAACCTGAAGGCCTTTGCCCTGGTCTGTGAGACTCGCTGTGCCTCGAAGCACTGGCCAGGGAAGCCACTGCTCCGAAGGTTTCCCTGCTTGTCACTGCCAAACGTCTTTGAGCAGAACCTGGACCCTACGGGATTCTGGACCCTATGGAAGGGAACCTGGACCCTATGGAAGGGAACCTGGATGGATGAGAGTACATGGGGTCCGGGCGGGTCGCTCGGAGGGCGGAGGAAAGCGGCGCTCTCTTTTAAGCAGCTGAGGGTTGACGTGGCGGCCGATGAATGCCCGCAGGGTGCCCCAGACCAGTACGTTTTCGACCAGCTGTGGGAAAGCAACAGCCTGAACGTGCAGGCTCACACCAAAGTCCTTCCGGTGCGTACATTCCACGGGTTGCATGTAACGTCGGCTAGCACCTTGGGCGTCGTGGGGCATCCACGGGTTGGATGCAATGTCAGCTAGCGCCATGGGCGTTGCGGGGCATCCACGGGTTGCATGTAACGTCGGCTAGCGCCACGGGCATCGCGGGGCATCCACGGGTCGCGTGTAACGTCGGTTAGCGCCACGGGCGTCGGGGCATCCATGGGTTACCCTGCACATGATCTTCGGTTTGAAACTGAATGACTGGTGATGGTTGGGTGGATGGAGTAGGCGACAGCGTTCAACTCAGAGCCGCCATTTTATGATACCTGGAAGTCTCCCCAGCAGCAACCAGTCATACATCTCATGGCATTACTCCACACAAACCTTCCTTCTATGTTCTGCCTGTAACTCACTCACTCTCCCTGTGTACCCCCACTGGCAAGGCTAGCCATATGACTTGACTATTCTCCGCATGTCATGGTACACCTATATAATGTGAAAATTCTCCGCATGTCATGGTACACCCATGTGACTTGGATATTCTCCGCATGTCATGGTACACCCATATGACTTGGATATTCTCCGCATGTCATGGTATAGCCACATGGCTTGGATATTCTCCGCATCGAATGGTATAGCCATATGACTTGGATATTCTCCGCATGTCACGGTATAGCCATATGACTTGGATATTCTATGCATCTAATGGTATAGCCACATGGCTTGGATATTCTCCGCATCGAATGGCATAGCCACATGGCTTGGATATTCTCCGCATCGAACGGTATAGCCACATGGCTTGGATATTCTCCGTATCGAATGGCATAGCCACATGGTTGATAATCTCCATCGAATGGTATAGCCAGATGGCTTGGATATTCTCCGCATCGAATGGTATAGCCAGATGGCTTGGATATTCTCCGCATCGAATGGTATAGCCACATGGCTTGGATAATTTCCGCATCTAATGGTATAGCCACATGGCTTGGATAATCTCCGCATCTAGTGGTATAGCCACATGTATGAGATTGCAGTCGCCATCTTCAGGGCATGCGGCAATGAATGGCGTGGTGACGCGGCTGAGAATAGAGACTGAGACTTAAGGGAGGCGTACGGCCTTGCAGGGCGACCATGGAAACACAAGGCGCCGCGTATTTCAGGTCACAGCCCGCACGGATCAGTGGGCTAATATGGAAGGAGGGGCAGTGGGGCTATTGTGGAAGGAGGGGTAGTTGGGCTAATGTGGAAGGAGGGGCAGGGGCTAATGTGGAAGGAGGGGCAGTGGGCTAATGTGGAAGGAGGGGTAGTGGGGCTATTGTGGAAGGAGGGGCAGTGGGGCTAATGTGGAAGGAGGGGCAGTGGGGCTAATGCGGAAGGAGGGGTAGTGGGGCTAATGCGAAGGAGGGGCATGGGGCTAATGGGAAGGAAGGGCAGGGGCTCACTGGGAAGGAGGGGTAGGGCTATTGTGGAAGGAGGGGCAGTGGGGCTAATGTGGAAGGAGGGATAGTGGGGCTACGTGGAAGGAGGGGCAAAGGGGGCTAATGTGAAGGAGGGGTAGTGGGGCCACGCGGAAGGAGGGGTAGGGGCTAATGTGGAAGGAGGGCAGTGGGCTATTGTGGAAGGAGGTGGCGCTAATGCGGAAGGAGGGGTAGTGGGGCTAATGTGGAAGGAGGGGCAGTGGGGCTAATGTGGAAGGAGGGGCAGTGGGGCTAATGTGGAAGGAGGGGCAGTGGGGCTAATGTGGAAGGAAGCGACTGGGTGTTGCAACAGCGTATGTTTCATGCGGCTTGTGCGGCGAAGAATCCAAGGGGAAGCACGTCTCCGCACCCTCCCGATTGGCCGGTGCAAAAGGTGCCATAGTCGTCCCGTCACGCTTGCGTTTCCAAAGCAGAGCCGAGGTGCACACACTCCGCCTGCCGAGGTTCAAAAGAAGAGTTTCTTTACTTGACCAACAAGCTGTACATTCATAATCCAATTTTATTCAAAACTGTTACAGCTGCTGCCACGTCATTCCGATGCTCCGAGGAGTGAGGAGCTGCTGCCACGTCATTCCGATGCTCCGAGGAGTGAGGAGCTGCTGCCACGTCATTACGATGCTCCGAGGAGGAGGAGCGCGCGCGTCATTCCGATGCTCCGAGGAGGAGGAGCTGCTGCCACGTCATTCCGATGCTCCGAGGAGGAGTGAGCTGCTGCCACGCCATTCCGATGCTCCGAGGAGCGAGGAGCTGCTGCCACGTCATTCCGATGCTCTGAGGAGTGAGGAGCTGCTGCCACGTCATTCCGATGCTCCGAGGAGTGAGGAGCTGCTGCCACGTCATTCCGATGCTCCGAGGAGTGAGGAGCTGCTGCCACGTCATTCCGATGCTCCGAGGAGTGAGGAGCTGCAGGGTTTCATCTCGACGGCCCCCTCCCCCATGGTCACGCGGATGCGAGCCTGCTGCTGGCACCTTTCTTGTAGCGGCGGCTACAAGCAGTGCACACCGACCATTGTAATGATGTCCAGCGTATGCGGTGTACGTCTGCAAGCGGAATTAGGGTCAGATATGTCCAGCGTCTGTGGTATTCGTCTGCAAGCGGAACTAGGGTCGGATATGTCCAGTGTCTGTGGTGGCCTGCCTGCGCGGAATTAGGTTGATATGTCCAGCTCTCGGTATTCGTCTGCAAGCGGGACTAGGGTCGGATATGTCCAGCGTCTGTGGTATTCGTCTGCAAGCGGAATTAGGGTTGGATATGTCCTGCGTATGCGGTCTTCAGCCACAAGCGGAATTAGGGTTGAAAGGATGAGGTGCGTTGGGCATCCTCCTGTGTCACGCTCACATTGTTTCAGGTCAGCTTCTGCGAGTATTGGCGATATGACACCCTGGGAGTGACGGGCAGAGAGCAGCGAGGCAGTGCCATTGGCGACCTCAAGGGGCTAACAGCCTTTGCATCTGGTGCCCTATCCGGGCGGTACAGCACGGGGTCATGAAAGATTTCCAGGCACGTGGATGCCAAGGGGGCGGTGGCACGGTGGGAATGGCTTGCTATAGGAGTGGATCGTGGACGAGATGGAGCGCGGATTCGTCGAGATTGTAGGTGCGCCTGCTAAACCCGTGCGCGTATCCCGGTGCGAGGTTTCAGCGCCGCCACATAGATTCCTTTAGAGGGGGCTTTAGGGGGCTTCAGTAGGCTTTAGGGGAGGGAAAGCGGGCGATGTTTGGGTAAGGGCACACGCGTGGGCAGGTGAGCGAGGTGGCTGGTGACGCAGATAATCCAAAGAGCACCAACTTCGAGCGGACACAAGCGCTGCAGCGAGCGGGGCAGATCTATGGCTATCAGGTGTGCCGGGCTGCTGCATGCTGATGGGCTGCTCCTTGTGCGCCAAGGGTGCGGATGGCCGAGGAATGTCTTGAAACGAGCTCTAATGAACGTCACTTTTTCATCCGCTCACCCCCCGGGCCCGTTCATCCGCTCACCCCCCGGGCCCGTTCATCCGCTCACCTCTTCACCCTTTCAACCCCTGAAGGGCGGACCCGTATGGTGTGATGGTGGATCAGCGTGGCTCCCTGCGCGGAGACGATGCTGATGGTGCGACGACGGAGGCTGGAGGGCAGGGGAAGATTGATAGGCGCATCGAGGTGCTGGAGCAGTGCTTGGATCTGAAGGAGGCGGAGCAGGGCCAGCTGTCTCCCGACATTGCTCACGAGGTGCAGGTGTGAGCGCTGCCAGGGAGAATCCCGCATGTGCTCTTTGAGAAGCTGCATTCAATTTCATGCGCAGCTCTGGGCCGTTCATCATGTTGGCAGGGCAGCTCTGGGCCGTCCATCAGGATGGAAGAGACAGGTGGCGCGGGGAGGGGATCATCAAGGTGGGGATCATCAAGGCTGCCGCAAGTGATCGGGCAAAGCGGGAAGATGGGCGTGGGGAGGCGCAGGTGTTGGGCAATCTGCACAGCATCCAGGGACGGCATGCCAGGGGTCTGGCGTATCTCAACCGCGCCCTAAAAATAAACGAGAAGGTGGACCCCGCAGCTTTCAGCTCGACGTCGTGCACAAAACTGAGGCTGAGAATACAAAGCGTGCTGCTCACTACTCACAGTTGTTGTTTGCGTGCCTGAGCGGTCTGGGGGATGCTGGTGCCCCGCTGCGGTGGACTCTATAGGATGCCCCGCTGCCTGCTTTCCGCAGTGTTCCCCTAAGTTGAGTGCCTTTTTGGGGAAGTGCACAATCATTGAATGCTCCGATGGCGATGCTGTCGGTGGGCTGTCGAGGGGTGCCATGCAGAATGTAAATCCGCTTGGGGAGCCCCAAGACCATCTAGTTGCTGCCAGCCTGGCAGATTTGGCAGCAGCTTACGGCAGGTAGGCATCCTAGCGGGTGCAGTGAGGAGAGGAAGAGCAGAGGCTGATTCGCTGCAGGCCAAGGCAGTGGGTGACGGGCACCTCACGCCTGGCATATGGATGTGATTCTATGGGAGCTGGCATCTAGCACATGGCATTGTGGTGACAGCAGTATGGTGGTGAGCTCGTGTTGTGTAGGATGCGGAGATATGAAGACGCCGTGCCGCTGCTCAACCAGGTCTGCGCATGCGGCCCTGCGGCTTGCCAAATCGTGTGACGCAGCCCCCACAATGATCTAGCTCTCATGTAATCACTCCTGTTCCGTCACCACCGCCAAGGCATGAGACATGACGTCGCAATGTGAACACACTCTTCCTCAAATGCTCACGCGGCAATCTCTACGGGTGTTTGGATGGTAGGGCATCGACGGTTGTTGATGCATCTCTTGCCTCAGCCCTCGCGTAGTGCCTGGACGAGAGGGAAATCGACGGTAGTTGATGCATCTCTTGCCTCAGCCCTCGCGTAGTGCCTGGACGAGAGGGAAATCGATGGTTGTTGATGCATCTCTTGCCTCAGCCCTCGCGTAGTGCCTGGACGAGAGGGAAATCGATGGTTGTTGATGCATCTCTTGCCTCAGCCCTCGCGTAGTGCCTGGACGAGAGGGAAATCCCTACTCATCGCAGCGCCTTCTGCTCATGCAGGCACTAGAAATCGAGGAGAGGCTATTCGGTCCCGATCACAAGGTAGCCCGCTGATGGCTAGCCCGCTAATGGCTAGCCCGCTGATGGCTAGCCCGCTGACGGCTAGCCCGCTGACGGCTAGCCCGCTGACGGCTATGGGGTGCATCAGGCCCTTCCCACTGATGGAGCGCATCAGCCCCTGCCAGCTGATGTGGGGCATGCAACCTTGCTTAGCTCAACCTTCGTTTGCCACCTCTGTGAAATCCACCTATAATGAGACGTGTGGCCCTCGCCTGTGCACCGATGTGATATTTGTGTCGTTAGCGGGCCTGTCTATGACCCTCACAGTTGTGACGTGAGCGGCAACGGTGCGTTCTTATAGACCTCGCACCTGTGCCCCAAGCAGCGCCTTACCCCTCCCGGGGAGCCTCGGCTTGTATGGCGGGGCGGTAGTAGGTCCCAGAGTGTTGTTAACAGTTGATTGCGCTCCGAGTTTCGAAACTGCCCTGGAACGGTGCATTGAGTCAATCCCATCTTCGTGAGGCAAGCAGCGATTGGATATGGTGGGGCCTTCACGATTATGGCAGTGGTGACAGGCGGGCAGAGAGTGTCTCGACGGCATGGGAGCTCCGGTATGCGAAGCGCGCGGATTGGTTGGGCGCTGCGGAGTTCACATGTCGCCGGGACATTGTGGGTGTGGCAGAATGTGGGAGACACACTGCACAACATGGGCATCATGATGAAGCTGATGGGGTCTCACTCGGTAAGCCCTGGGCTCTGGAGTTGCTCTGCCTTGTGTGATTCCTGCATTGGTCAGCTGATAGGACCATGCTCCAGCTGCAGTTCTTCTCCCAAATATGGTATTGCCGGGTTGGTCTTCGCTTGCCAAAACCCGTCCAGATCGTAATGCATGTGGTTGCTGGCTTCCCTGCGATCTCTCGTCAGCAACCAAGAATTCTACTTAGCCTGAGGCTTGATATTAGTTTCAATATCCCGCTTTACTTGATGTTTCGGGAAAGAAAAATTGGTATACATATCCAGATCCTAGTAGGGATATCCTTGTTTACATATAGATATTCATTTCATCTATGATATATCTCGATTCCCTGGGCATACTTGGGCATACTTACGATGGCATTGATGCTCCCGATGGGGGCCGGGAAGGGGCATGGGGCGGGGCGGGGGGCGCCCGAAAGCACTTCAAGAAAGCGCTTCGTAACTACAAGGGAAGTTTGTCGGCGGATCACCATCTTATTTCCCTTGTCACTCAGCGCATGGATACACCTGTAAGTGAATGGTGAGGCAAAATGTATCTACTCAATCAGAGAGCGAGATAGGTCAGCTGAGCATTGCGCACATGCTAAGTTGGATCGTGGGAGAGCCTCATTTTTTATTAATTTTCCGCATGGCTTTGACAACAGAGGCGTGCACTGCATTTTTTTTTGTCTGCACGCTCCATTCAGATTCTGGATCGAGAGCATTTCGGGCCGCTTTTGACGGTCACGT
The DNA here is from genome assembly GCA_001247695.2 of Cymbomonas tetramitiformis. NCBI lineage: Eukaryota > Viridiplantae > Chlorophyta > Pyramimonadophyceae > Pyramimonadales > Pyramimonadaceae > Cymbomonas > Cymbomonas tetramitiformis. The sequence continues at coordinate 24,188 of LGRX02009792.1, read as the reverse complement.
TGATGCCGGTCTTAAGTTCTGTAAGCGCCCTCAGAAAATGCATCATACGTCGTCAACGGAAGTTCTCGTGCATGGCCGTTCATTGATAAAGGCATTGGTGAACCCTCAACTGAGATACCTGAACGATTTGAAGCTAGTTCTGCCGGAATATTGCCTATATATATTGATAAGATCTGAATTTAAATTATCCAAGACTCGTGAGTGAATTCCAGTACAGCAACTCTATGAGGAGAATAGTGACCAGAGGTGTGCCCTTATCGGGAATTTCTGAGATAACCATTATGGTTATATAACCGTGCTTTTTTGCTAAATAATCATTATGTCGCGGTTATATAACCGGAACCAAATAACCGTTTGTAGCTCACTAGTTGGGACGGAATTTTTGTGTTGCTGTTTTTTATGGTAACTCCAAAATCGCCGGTAATCCTCCAAAATAGTCAACACCATTGCTGGTATTTCGCCCAAATAACTGTGATATATCGGTTATTTCATTGGTCATATACCGAAAATCTGCTCATATAAGCAGATGGATTGTTTCCCCAGTTATACAACGCGATAACTATAATGGGTATGTCGACCCTTATAGTTATATGACTACAACCGAATTTTGGACCGATTTCCTGACCCTTATAGGTTTTTAACGGTAACCGACGTGACTGGCCCGGTTATCCGGTTACATAACTGCATACCTCTGGTAGTGACACTGCTTAGAACACAGGTGTCAGGGGTCTAAATAACATGGAATGCCTGGGGCTAGCTCCTGCTCATACACACACACTTTCTCTCAGGTGTATTGCGTTCTTTAGGACCAAATGTACTAATTTTAGAGTTGTTGGCCAAAAATTGAGATATGCATATGACCAGCGAGTAGGGACTGTATGGCGGAAATGTTTGGGGAACGCAAACCTCTCCAATGCTTCATGCACGGCCGCTTACAATACGTGTGTCGAGATGTGTGTATAGGTCGGTGAGACCAAGCAATCTGGACTTACCGGGTCATCCGTTTGACATTTTTTGGGTGATTCGTGGGCAACGAGCAAGGGGGTAGCGGGTACCAAAGCCACGATCGGTTCCCGTCGGTGGGACCACGCCTTATATACAGCAAAATGAAATGAGCAATTCTCGCCGAAAGTCCACACACTCACAGAACACCGGGCAAGAGGCCCTCTCAGTCCACGAGGGAGCTCCTGTAGCCTTCATCAAATCAGAAAACCTCAGTTTTCATATCAGGCTACTGGTGACTGTCATACTTCCTGTCATCATCCGCTGATAAAAACTCGCAGTTACCGATCGATAGTCGATATGCCATTGGGCGGTTTGATCGATTGGTACGAAATATCTCGATAAGTACGGATTCCGTATCGACAAATACGAACATTTCGATACTATAACTATCGCAATACCGTTGACACCACACCTTGCCAAGTTGTGTGACAGACTGGGCCTGTGTAGCCGCAGGGTTCAGGTTTCACCGTCGGCAAGTTCGGCTCCGGCGTTTGATATGTTGCCCACGCCCGCTTGTTCGTTGAACTTCTGACCAGTGGTCCGTGGTATACATTATGTTGGTGATTTGGGCTGAAATTTCCAGTTCAATTCATCTCATAATCATGTTCACGTCCCAGAGCGATTCCGTGCGCCACACTTAACACTTAAAAGGCGATGTGGGGAATACAGTATGAATATCTGCTATTGTGCATGTAGTCACGTTTCGGCACATTGTGGATGCATTAGGCACCTCGGTGAGGCGTATATGGTATCCCCATTGAGTATACACATATGCGAAACTATTTCTTTAACAAAAATGTCATCAAACACTCAAATATCACCGGTTGTCCAAACCGAAAAGAAGGAATTTTCTCTGCTCCACTGTAAACGCCTCGTCCATGACGTGTGTAACCTGCGACGTTGCGCATAGTAGGGATTGATTCGTAAACCCCGGGGACGCATCCACAAGTAGGTATGCCGCCCATCTCTCACATACTTCAAGATGGGCGTAAGTGGACGAGTAACGCGAAAGTTGTGCCCCTTTTAGCGAGCTCTACCCACAAGCCTGCGAATATCAGCTATACAGTATGAAAGATCGCCTTTTAAGTGTTAAGTTCGAGAGAGACGGTGCGGAAGGTCTAAAAACCCTTATCCATTGTTGTCCAGTGCTTGCAATTGGAGATAAGTTATAATATTTTGCACCTTCATCATGCATAAAACAACTCTTAAACACATGCATAACATGTGAGTTGCTTGCCCGACTTCCAATCTCGGTCTCACCGCTAAGAATCTTAGATTTGTGCCCGCGAGACCAACTCGCTTGGAGTGTCCCGGAAAATTTTACCCCCTTGGATTATCGTGGATTACGAGCATATGCTACGGCATATGACTCATAGGAACCTAGCTTGAAGCACTGCACGTTCGGTACTTCGGTTGGATGGGGTCGGCGTGCTAAAATGAAAAATTTACCCCTTCCGCCGGTACACTTGGAAACACGCATCCTCACTTTTCTGCATGTGAGTCGAGAGGGGGTCAAACCACACATATTTATGCAGTACAAAGCGATATATATCAACTTTGTTCGTTGTACAACGAGCAATGTTGATGATAACTTTGGGAAGCCGACCGTTTGGGCCGAAACCCTAGGCCACAACGGTCGGTTTCCAAGCGAGATCGCGAATAACTCGCACCACACTTGGCATATGTGCAAAGCAAGCATATATCGTGTTCCTTAGACCCTCAGGAACACGTATATATGCTCAAAACTTTGTTTAATGGCCTGGTGCAGAGAGGCGCATCGGGTCATCATGCCATGAGCCTTTGTCATAGTCGAGCAACTTGCAGTCAACGCTTGAGGCCCAAACTTTGACCGTCCATAACTTTTGATCGGAAGGTCGAAATCCATTTTCGAGACCAGAAATGAGCTTGGCGCACCCCAGTTTATCTACAGCCGCGAGGAAACTTCCATCCGGGAAAAATAATTTCGACCACCGGAATGTATACGTGGTGATGATTGTTTTCTTTTTCTGAAGGTGTTCCCTTACGGTTTTCGTCGCAGTCTGATTTACAATCTAATAATTTCCATCCAAGAGCGTTGTGCTTAGCGTCAGAAGTGCTTCAGGACATGCACACGGCGTTCTCCATACTTTCGATACGTGTGTCACCTTGTAACTTTTCACTATTGCTTATATTTTGACTTGGCCTTCTCTGATTTCCCACCCAGCCTCGGATGGCTATTTTATAACATATGCACCACAGTATTGAAATAACAAACACTTTTTTAAGATTTTTAGGACTGAAAAGAAGTTCTCCATCAGCGACAAAGGTTTCTGAAAGCATATCCCACACCTTATCTATAATACTATGAGAGCTATGATTTCATTGTCGATAGGAAAACTTGTTTAAGTTGCTTGGTGTATGTCAGCAAAAGAGCATGCATAGTTAATGTAAACATAAAATGCATAATTCATACAACTGGTGTATCAAAATATTGCGCGCAAAAACAAGTGCATTTAGACGCAGGCTTGACGACTCGAAAATAACGAACTGTGCTGCTTTCTTACACAAGAACTGTGCCTGACCATCTGCCTCTGCCGTCATAGTTCATAAGCTGTGCAAAAGAGTCATATGTGGCGGAGCCAGCCAAAGGGTCCTCAACCTGGTATTTTCCTCCCGAATATCCCGAAACGACGATCGCATGGCCTCCTCCTTGATACCATTGAATCAACGCGATGTTCTGTTTCCCGGCTGCCAACGATTGTTGCAAGGCCTGCTCGTTGTTAGGGGGACCAGTTGACATTCCACCAGTGTATCGGGCGATGTCATCAGCGGTGCCCGTCACCTTGCCGCACGCTTGGCAGTCACCAGTGCAGCATTGCTGACCAGTCTTTTGCGAAACATATTGGCACTCATCTGCGCAGGGTTGATTCTTCACGATGCAGATGCAAGTAGCCCAGCACCACTCGGGGCAGTTCTGTGGGCAATACTCCGACCCGACACCGTTCGAGCGAGCTAGCACAGAGTTATTATAGGTCGCCTGCCAGCGTTGCTCCTCGGAAAAAGAATTCCAGACTGTATGCCATTTTTCCAAACCGTCCTTCAAGGCACTGGCGTTCATGAGAGGTTCCGATGTTCCCTTCTGCCATGTTGCCCGAGCCCAGCTTGCACTTAACACTGGGTCGTGGAGCGGTGTCATCGCAACCTTAAAGCTCGGCTCCGCATCCAACGTGAGCGTGTCCAGGGCGGCAGCCAAGCCGATAACAAACAGGCAAAACGTTAATCGCATCATGTTTGCAGCACCGATAGGGCACGAAGCAAGCGAAGGAGAACGGGAGGGCAAAGTTCGTTTCGTACAGATATTCCGAGACGGTGTCACAAGTATGCGCAGGGCAGTTATGAGACTCATCATTAGTTGCGTTATTTTACGTCATGGAACTGTCAATACTGTAGGAAGTGGTGCTGGTGCAGAGGTGCTGTCCTCTGGTGCTGTCTATGTAACACCCGATGACCCGAATCGTTCATTCATTCAATCGGACGGTAATCGAACCTCATACATGCGTTTATCGATCGGTCGTTTATCCATTTATCCGTCGATTAGTCGATTATGCATTATCGTCTTATCCCAAGTTGAAGTTCCCAAGTTGAAGTTCCCAACTCCCAAACGAAAGTCCCAATCAGTACAGTAGGGCTCTACAGTGTCACTGCTCAAGGGATAAACTAAGGCCCGTCGTTAGTCCTGGTTTGGGAACTTTGTCTTGCGTTGCTAAAAATGGAGTACTGTGGTTGGTCCACATCGGATGACACGTCTGCGGACAAGGGTTCTTGTCAAGACGCCGCTTATTTAAATTTATACATGAAAAAGTAAAATATAAAAATATAAAAATATTCAGAAATATTCAGAAATATTTTAAAATATTTATATGAAAAATATCCTGGGAGCATAAATGCTAATGACGTGTCCCAGATCAGCTCCCCTGCCTCGCCTGCGCCCCGGCGACCCCCCCGGCTCTCCGGGGACGCCACCGAGGCGCCTGTACCGCTTCGCCACCATTGCTCCATCGCGCTCCACTTGTGGCTTCGATCCAGGTACCTGCCTCACACCACACCAACCGCCCACCGCCACCCCCGCTTAATCCACTCGCCCGCGCGGGCTTTTGATGATGAACACCGAAAATTAGCAAAACCTTTATAACACAGGTGGGGATCATTGAATAATGGATGGTCGAATATGCGCGCGCATCGAATTTCGATGATGACGTGATTTTACGTAATGAAATATGATGACGTGATATTATGTAACATCATATATGAAATATTAAAATACAGGTTAATGCCTTCAGGATTAATAAAACAAAAAGGCAATTCACAACTTCGCTGCAACAGGAATCGTACACCTATATATGGAATCTTCGGCGTGACGCAAGACGGCGTCTGTCACACTATGCTATTATTGTGAAGCCCGCAAAGCTCCCAGAATGAATGTTAGTGACACTGTCATCAAAGACGCCTGTATGAGCTGCAACAGGAATTATAAAATCTGTGGGAAGCGGGATCAGCGTCAGTCACACTATTCTTTTAGCATTCCATTTACATTGCGAAGCCCGCAAAGCTCCCAGAATGAAAGTTGGTGACACCATCATGAAAAACGCCTGTATGGGCTGCAACAGAAATTATACATACATACATACATATCCTTCTGCGGGCGCTAAACGTCGTCAGCCTGTCACACTATGCTATATTTAGATTGCGAAGTCCGCAATGCCGCAAAGCTCACATATAAAATGAAAGTTGGTGACACTGTCATCAAAGACGCCGATGTGGATGTGGGCTGCAACAGAAATTATACACACCAATGGCGCGACGCGAAATCCTCTGCCAGCTCTTTCAAAATCGGTCATCACGTTCGATCGGCCATCACCTTCAAAACTTAAAATGGAAACTTACATATGAAATCGGTGGTGGGAAAAAGTGAAATAATCTTGGTATAAATTCAATGGTGGGAAGACTGTATAGTGAAATTCAGTAGCATACAAGTTCTGAAATTCCTGTAATTCCTATAGTGAAATTCAGTATGCTACTGTATAGTGAAATTCAGTATGCTACTGTATAGTGAAATTCAGTATCGAGTATAAATACAGTGGTGGGAGGACTGTATAGTGAAATAATCTGAGTAAAAATTAAGTGGTGGGAAAACTGTATAATTTGTACCTTGGATGGGGAAACGTGAAATACTTGATTATATTGTAGGTACATCTTGCGCAAACGATTTATACCTTCCGCAGATCGAGTGCAGTCGAGAAGCGGAAAACAGGCTGGGGATCGACGGTAGAGTTCAAAATTAATTTGACTAAATGGACGACGATAAAGGGCAACGTCTCTCACAAACATTGTCAAGCGCTGCTCAACATTGTCAAGCGGCGCTCGTGGACACCTTGGTCACCTTCGATCTTTGGGTTAGTAGGGGATCAACGCAAGACAAGTTAGTTGTCAGGCACTGCCTGTCTTGACAATGACACGTCGGCGAACAAGTTCGCCAACGTGCGCATTGTCAAGACAGGCAGTGCCTGACAACTACCTCTTGTCGCGATGTCGGCATGTCGTCGTGTCGTGTCGGATGTCGCTGTCGCGTGACCAGGACTAACGATGAAATTTTTGGGGAAAACCGACATCGCGACCGACATTCACCGTCTACGTGGCGTCCGACGTGGCGTCGTGGCAACGGGAAAAACAATTGCATGCAAGCTTAAACGTGAACACAGTGAGAAAGTTGACCGTACCCCATAAGTCGCTATCCAGCGGCTGTTGTGTTCGGTATACTAACGTATACCAAACACAGCATAACTATGCATATGAGTTCTCATAAGTGTTAGGAACAACATATTTTTTGCGCGAGCAAGATCCGTCCAGCATTTAGCATGCTGGACGGTTCTTGTGAGGGGGGTAATGGACGTGATTCGAGCCAGCCATCTCGACTCACGCCCAGCAGGGACTCATATTGCACAGCATGAGCATATCACGCATATCATATGAGCATAGGAAACTAATTCTGAGCATCTGACAGTGCACTGTCACCTTTAGCGGAAACGCGAATGTCAACCGCGTCCACGTTTCCGCCGCGGGGCTCGAAGCGTGTGAATCAAATGACCAAATGAAACACAGATGCGCACATACAACAACGTGAAATATATTTCAGATGTTGTTATTAGTATTTCTCACCCTTCCCTTCGGTATCCTACCGAAGGGAATGCCGTTTTGCGGATGCGGTTTCCCGCTTCCGCCACACGAAGCGGTGAATCTGGAATCTGCTTCCAGTCACCGAATCGTGTGTGCGGGGATGCTTCCTAACGTTCATAATACCTTCTAGTAAAAATTATTTCCATCTAATATATCGCGATTAATTGTTAATCTCCTCACTATTCTACCCTGCTGCACTAGGTTTTCACAGTGTAAACTAGGTCAAGTCGCTTGTCGCGTTGCCTACGTGGCCATGTCTTTTTGCCGACGTGGAGCCCGAAAACCGACATGCCCGACATGCGCGACATTAAATGCCTGTGCGCCCTTAAAAAAGTTTTGATCTAACGATAGATTTTAAATTAACGCGACATAGGACGACAAAAAGGAGACAAAATGGGTCGGCATGATCTTTTTGGGGCCGACACGATCGTTCGTTTTCGAAGACATGCAGAGATCATGTCGACCCCAAAAAGATCATGTCGACCCTGTCGCATGTCGGCATGTCGCTTTTCAGAATTTTTCAACCAATCAAATCGCCGCGATCAAAAACGCGACAGACCGACATGTCGTCGAAATTCCCAAACCAGGACTAACGACGGGCCTAACTAGTTTATACCCCTTGGTACTGCTGTAGTTATCATGTAGTAGGATAAAAGTGATTTGAGCAGGCTGCCGGTAACACTGGGGCGGGTTCCCCAGCTATTATCCTGCGGTTTATCCCAAAATCGCGTCATCCGTCATCGACTTACTCTCACAAGTCAGAGCCTCCGGACGCGGCGATTTTCTCCCGGTTTATCGATTTTTTTATTTTCTGTGGTAGTCCGGAGTTACGAGCTGCTTTCCATTGCTTTCTGTCGAGAATCGCACGATCGGCCGCGCAACGGCCGAAGCTCGTAACCTCTGGCTTGCGAGAGTATCATCGGCTCATCGCCTGCATTTTACTCCGGAACCGGACTACCGGAGTCTCTGTTCGACCGACGAGTGATCGAGGTCCGATTATTCGAGGTTTGTTGCCGTTTTTCTATGCCAAAACGAGCTCAAAACCTCACTTGCTTGATTTTCACCCTCTTCTCTGCGGTTTCGGGGCAGCATCACGGGGATGCTTTCTTTCCCCCCCTAGGGGGAGAGCAGTAGTGCACCCTTGTGTCACCCCTCGCCTGGATGTCACTTGCAGTGTTGTCTGTGTCACGGTGTCACAGGCTCCCGAACCACTTAGTCCGACTATCTTATTGTTTTATCTGACTTTAGTATTCCGCAAGCCAGCACACCTGCATTTTCACAGTTTCAGTCACAGGACATATTGTCTCTTACCCATCTTTATGTTGGCTGCAGCCAACATAAAACCCAAAGTTCCGAAGCATATTACTCATGGTTAATGGTACATATTGCTCCAAAGTAATGTTGTTTGAAGGGCTACTAGACCTTCAAAAAAATGTCAATACGTGGTATACCTTCTTACACCCATGGGGGCTTGCATAATTGTGCCCTGGAGTTGGGGTATGATCGCGAAAATACAAAATGCTCATTATGTTGGCTGCAGCCAACATAAGAAAATTGTGCAATGTGAGCGGCATGAGAAGGGCATTGAAAAATCGGGCACCTATGTTGTCAAGATCTCGAGCTGCTCTTTCTGGAGTGTCTTGTCAAAACTTTCATCCGAGTTCATCCTGACCCTCAAAATATCGATCGAAGTAACATGGGTATGTAAACACCCAAAAGTCCTTGGAAATTTCACAAAATTTCACATTCTCTTGAATAGTAACCCAAATTCTCGCCGAGGATTTCGAGCGTCCCAATGTTGCTAACGCATGTGTGAAAAAGAACATCCCCGCCGTCATTTTGAGCTAACAAAATGTACAATCCGATACCGACAGCAAGGTTAGGGATCGGTTGGTCCGATATTCTGATAAATCGATTTATCGGAATATCACAATCGATCGATTACCGAGCGAAAAAATCAGAATCGATCGATTACGAGGGGGGGAAATCGGAATCGATCGATTACAAGGAGAAAAAATCAGAATCGATCGATGTTTAATCGGAAAAACTCATAATCGATCGATGACCAATCGAAAAATATCAGAATCAATCGATTATGATTTGAAATTCCATAATCGATACGGTTTTCGATTATCGGTTATGGAAACCGATATTACAAAGTGCCCAAGCTAGGATCGCATTGGCTTAAAAAGCTGTCAGGTAGGATTGGCTCCCCGGATCGATGAAGGACCGATATTACAAAGTGCCCAAGCTAGGATCGCATTGGCTTAAAAAAACTGTGGGGTAGAATTGGCTCCCCGGATCGATGAAGCACCCCATATCGTGGCCTTCATGAAGGCTCTTATTAAAGCCTCGGCTCTATCGTTTCAGGTTACCATTCCAATTGAATTCAGGTCATAGAGGTCCCGTGCCGTGGACGCCTGCGAGTTGCAATTCTGTGACATTGCCGATTACTGTACGTGAAAGATGGGAAGGCGCGGACGAGGCACGAAAAGGAAGAGTAGCTTTGGAGTGACCCTAGTCGCCCAGGGCCAGGGCCACATCAAACGAACTCAGCAATCACCTTTCGACCCTGCTGGAGGTGACGATAAAACCTTCGAAGTCCGCGAGATTAAAGCGGAACGTCTGTGTGGTGTGACCCCACAATTTTTGATAGGATGGGCCGATCTTTCCGATAAGGCGGATACTTGGGAGCCGATAGAGCATCTTCTCGGTCATGAGAACGATATTAAAGAGTTCCGCGCACGCCGCAAGGAGGAGGCTTCAATCGAAGAGGCCGCAGCCAAAGCCAGAAAGAAGCAAAGACACGATGATGTTGAGCGTATTGCGGAAGGTACTTCACGCGACCCCCACTAGCGAGCCTTTCTGCGATGATATACCTCAGTGTGCCTGCTTGTGAACATTCACCTGTGCTCACGAATTGCTTATTGCCACCTTTTCACTTTTGGACAAGTGTGCTGAATCTGACGCAGAATCCAACGGGTTTGAAGAATCTACTGGGGGCAAGCGACGTTCGAGTTGCTGGCGTCACTTTAAGGTGCAGAAAGATGAGGCTGGCAAAATCGTGTTCGTCAAATGCTTGTTGTGTCCGCCCGAGAATAAGCCCATGCCTTTCTGTGGCAACACGACGAATTTGAGGACGCATTTATCATCGGTGCACAAGAACGAGTATTGCCAGCTTATTTCTGGTGAGGGAGGGGACCCTCCCGGCGGTAACAACAAAGACTCCAAAGATACATCCGAGTCTTGCTCACAGGTGTGCAACCCAAGGACTTTTTTTTGAATTTTCTTGCTTGCTATATATCTCGCCTAGTGTCTCGTGCGCTCTCCTTATAAAGCATTACTATGTACTTGCTTTTAGTGTTTTTTTTCACTCTGTGTGTTGTGTGTGTTTTAAAAGGGCAAGCTCGAGAGCCTTGTGCCACACGTCACTGCTGAGAGGCGTGATGAGTTGCATAAACTCATCACGTTGTGGCTTGTCCGATGTCGTCGACCCCTTTCTCTTCCTCAAAACGACTCGGAATTCCGTGACATCTTCGACTACATATTCAAAGGCCAGTACGTTCCCCCTTGTGCGAAGATCGTCATGCAGAACGTGCTATTGTTATCCACGGAAGGCAAGGAGCGCGTCATGATCTCGCTCAAGGCCTTGCTTGAAGAGGGCATTCTTCCTAGTATTGGAGGGGACGTTTGGTCTCAAGGTGGCATCAGCATTTTTGGCATTCTGGTTTATTGGCTTGACAGTGACTTCAACCTCCACGAGCGTTTGATCGGAGCCATTCCTTTTTCCAACGTGAGACACACCGGCGAGGAGTTGGAGAAGGCCACGAAAGTGGCTTGTGCTGAGTTCGGGATTGGCGAATTTCGTGAAGTTGCTGAGAACATCTTGGCCGTAGATACTGTTCATGACTACATCCACGCCACGGTCTCCGACAACGCCGCGAACATAATTTCTGGGTGGAAATGTTTCGACGGCCACGAGTGCAACGACCACACCTTGGCTCTGGTGGTAAAAGGTTTATTGTAGCATCCCACTGTGAAGATCGCCTTCGCGAAGCTTCGTGGAATGACGGCCCACTTCAATCACTCCGTGATTGGCGGTAACCTATTGAAGGAGTGTCAACGTCGCCACTCCATGCCTGAGTCGAAGCCACCTCAAGACAACGACACGCGCACCGGATGGGGAGGCGCGTGCAAGCAAGCCACGTGGTATGTAAACAACCAGGTGAGGATTGCAACCCGTAGTATTGTGTTCACTGTATTTATTGATTGAGACATTCCTTGTTGGTTGCACCCTTTGGGATGTTATGCATAAGGGTGCGACGAGGTGAATGAAAGTAGTTCCACCCAGAATTGCTTTGACACTATTTTAACATTCACGTTGTGTGTGATGTACAGTTGGCGATCCAAATGTACGACGTGGAGAACCCCAAAAAGGCTGCTACTGCCGTGGCAAACCCGGACGGCAGCGTGTACAAGTCGCACCAGCTCCAAAGCGATGAGTGGAGCATAGTGCGTGAGGCTATGTATTTGCTCACGTACGCCAAAACTGCCGTGGATCTCTTACAACACACGAAGAAGGTGACCCCCAACCTCATCATGCCTGTTGTGGCACGTCTGGCATACACCTTCCATGTCGACGCGCCCCTTAAGTACGAGAAACATGGCGTGACGATCACCAACGAGGCTGTGAAGGAGGCTCGGGAATCGGCGTACAAGGACCTATGCAAGCGGTTTTTCAACGATTTGATGGATTGTAAGCTCGAAGACTTCGCGACCGCGTCACTCTTGGATCCCCGGTATAAGAGCTTCAAGTTTAAGTTCGCGGAGAAGTGGATGCGAGGTTTGTTTCCTTTCCTTTTCACAATTTTGTATGTTGTTGAATCCTTTGTGATGTTCTGGCCGGATAATTTGGCAGACCGTAATGCTCAAAGGAAGCTTGGGGTGTTATTACTATCAGGAAAGTTCACAAAAAAACAGGCAGAGTCGTGGGCAAGTGGCGTGTACGCGGCCGATTGGAAGCCCAAGCCCACACAAGATGCTGATGTTACACCTATCCCCAAGGAAGTTGCGGGTAAGAATGTGATCAACGAGGCTTCCTTTTTAGCTTCTGACTCTGACTCGGAAGAGGATGAGCCGGAGGAGGGACCTCAGAAGGAGGCTCCGCGTGATGAGCTCCGAGAGTATTTGGAATTGCCAGATGAGAAAGGAGACATAGATGTTCAGAGTTGGTGGAGGCTCCGAGGATTGCAATTTCCTAACTTAGCCAAGATGGCGAGGCAGTTTCTTGCAGTGCCTGCCTCTACTGCAGGTGTGGAGCGGGCTTTTTCAGCTGCTACGGGTATGCACTCAGACTTGCGCAAGAGGTTGGAGGAGGGAACTCTGCAACACTCGTTGATGGTTGCTATGAACTAGATATGTAGGTTGAGCACATAAGCATACTTTTAGATATCTGGAATAGACTCAGCGTGCTATGAACTGTGTACGCGTGTAGGGAGACTTAGCATGTTAGCAAATAAGATAGCAATTAAGAAACACAAGTGCGCCTAACTTGTATGCTGCTTAATAGGGGTTGTAAATAGGACATTGATATCAATCAATCTAGACTTGTACCATCACACACCTGCTTGTTGAAGAATGTCTATGCTGCTTTTGGGGGTTTATCGATTTGGATATCGATTACATCGATATATCGATATATCGGAATTTGTTATCAAAATCGGAATCGATCGATTACCAATTGAAAAAATCGAAATCGATCGATTACCGAGCGGAAAAATCAGAATCGATCGATTACTAGGCGAAAAAAATCAGAATCGATCGATCGCTAGGCGAAAAAAATCAGAATCGATCGATTACTAGGCGAAAAAAATCAGAATCGATCGATTATGAACATGAAATAATCGAAATCGATCGATTAGCCCCGTTCCAACCGATCCCTAACCTTGACCGACAGCTCCCGGCATTGTCAGCAAGGCTTATGTTGGCTCCAGCCAACATAAGGGGCCCTAATGTTGGCTATAGCCAACAGATGGGTAACAGACAATATATATATATATATATATATATATATATATCCTGTTCTATAAGGTTATGCAGGTTATAGCCCACGCACCTTTCGTGTTGGCTTGTTCTTTTTTCTCTGGTCCGCTTCGCGCCCTGCGACTCTATCCGACATCTTCCGACATCAACTCCCGACATCCCGACATCCCGACATCCCGACATCAGCCGTACCGCACTACGCGCAGCAGCGGCAGCTCCGACATCCCGACATCTTTAATTTTTCCGACATCTTCAGCCGTTTTTGTTGCACACCTTGTGTGCTTCGAATTACCCCTGGACAAGCACTACTTTATCCCCGCAATGGCTTCGACCCGACGTGAAGGGCTTGGTTCCGCTCTGCGCGCTGCCCGCACGCGGCAGACCGGCACCCCGTCGTCACATTCGCCCTCGGGATCGCAGAGTACCCCTGTTTCGTCTCGTAGACCACGCAGGATTGTCCATATTGCCAGTCTAGTTACAAGGACCGGAGGGGAAAACATGGTGGAGGCGTGTGCTATCGATATATTTGATATGTGAGCGCTTGGAGACCATTATCGGGTGTCAAAGTAATTGTTTTTAACCTACGTTACACATACCACTAAATGTTGGTATGTGAGGGTTAAACGGGTGGGGGTGAAATCAATTAAAATTAATTAAAATGGCCAGTCCTTGTAATAGGACCGAGATGTTTCTCACGCTAGCTACCTCCACGAAGGTCCTGTGAAAATTCGGAGACCCATGTTGTCAAGTTCGCGAGCTGCTCTTTCTGCTGGATGTGACACACCGTGTTATCTGTACTAGTACTCGGTACAGTACGGGTGTCACAGGTTTAGGGTTTCCGGCATAAAGCCGAGACTAACTTGTGTTTATTTACACTCTTATGCGAACCCGAAAGTTAAAGCATTCTGACCGTAGCCCAATATATAGTCTTAGCTATATATCAACACTGACCCACATACTGCTGACATCTCGAGCAATGAAACCATGACAGAAACAGAAGCCGTGCAACAGTCAAACGATTTTCTTCAAACCCTCTTGCAATAATTTTCAAAAGTCCTGCATTATAAGATGGTTTGGGAGCTGACGCCCCAACGAGACCCCAAGGGGAGGGGCCGTCCCCCCCCTCCCCTCCCCCGCCACCCCCCCTCTCCCCCGCCCACCCTGGCCACCTTCCTCAACGTCTCCAATAACCCCCTTAATTCTTCGACTTCCCTCCCCACCGCCCAGATTCAGCCACCCCTCCACTCACCCGGCCATGGCTGCTTCTCCATCTTCTAGAGTTTTTTATTGCCTAGCACCTAGCTTTTTCTCTAGATGTCACCCTGCTGAAAAGCGGGCTGAGCCCTTTTATGGGCGCGCTATAGCAGAGGGAGTAGCCCCTGGTGTTTTCACTAGCCTGCTTTGCAGGGATACCGCACTCTTAGGACTTTGTCCCCTTTGCTAGCGTAAATGTTTTATCATTATTATCTCACAGGTTATGGTGCGCCAGGCACCTTCCACTACTTTTGGTAGCATGGTTGGCTAAACGCCTCCGCTTGGTGGGGCGTTGGGGGGCCCATTTGATGGTTGCGCTATGAGGACTCGCGGTTGAGGCACGCGTCGTTACGGAGTAATTGTGTTTGTCGCTGCAGCGTACCCTACGTGATTTTTTGGATGTCCACGGGATTTTCGTTTAGACTAGAATTGATCACTCTTTGTCACGGACTTCTTGCGCAACGTGTACTTCGACTTCCACAATTCTACAATCGGGATTTCACGGTTACGGAAGTTTTGACTGCTTTTGCCATTACCACTTCCGCGAGTTCCACCTCTCCGCGCCGTCGCCACCTTACCCCGACGTACCCGCCTATAGGAATTTTATCATGAGTGTTTCTTCGCACGCTACACCCCCCATGGGGGCTCACAACCGAATTCGACTAGACACAATGTTTTCCCGAGACGTTGGGATGCGCTATCGGCCGACACCTGCATCTCCAGCAGCAACTTTGACGGCCCCTGAACGGACGCGTGCCGTGGCCGTTCAGAATTCATCATGGGACGTGGATTTGATCAAGAGGACGTCTCGAGACGCTCTTGGCACCAAAGATGCGTCATTCCGAGGTGACGAATCGAACCGCAACGTACTATGGACATCGTTGGTGACATCTTTGCAGTCGGCATTTGAGCTGAAGGACCCCGTCAACGACACCCTCTTCGACTTGGCGGATGCCACCAAGGAGGTCAACAACGTCTACACCGCCATATTCTCTTCACGACGTTGACATCTTTAACGAAGCCGCACTCACCCGCCAGGCGTTGGGTGGACGCTTCTGGACGCGCTTCCCCGCGAGATGGTAAGCGAGCCTTGCTGGAACTCACGAAGCGGCTGCTTCCTCGTGTTCTACGACCCCGTGGGAACTACGAGGAGCTTTGCGCCATCTACTTCGACTCCAAGCTCGACCCCGATCCGTTAATCCAAGAGTTCGACGCCTGCTTAACGGCTATCCGCAACTCGCCCTCTGGTCCGCTCGACGACATGATGGCCAAGAAGCAACTCCTCGCGTCCCTCGACCCCATCATGTACGACAAGGTCACCACACCGCTTCGGCTCGACGTGGACTTGGCCAAGGTCGACCTCGAGGACATCTACGCCCACATCCTCGAGATTTGGGAGAGCGAAAACGGTGTTGGCCGCGCGAAGCAGCCTAAGCCGTCACCGACCTCCGACTTCCCCAGCTATGCTTTACTCTGGTGGAGTTGACGTGAAGAACCTCATCATGGAGTTCGAGAAGCAATTGGAGGCCGCCACCTCGACTCTCGTAACGCTGAAGGACTCAATCGCGAAGGACGACGAGCCTCTTTCTGGTTTCGCTGACTCTCACCGCCACCGCCAGCAGCCTGACGGTAAGCGGGGTGTCTCCTTTCCGCCCTCGCGTTGGCGGGATGCGCGCAACAGGAGGGACGATGGGGAAGTTCCATGGCCGGAACAATCGTGTTGGGGGCTATGGCGGGAGGAAGAGCTTCCGCTTCGCCGCGAGCCCGCTCAAGACCGACGGGAATTGGTGGCAGGACCACTACAAGAAGTACTCCGCCTACAACATCTCGTTCCACGTGGCCTCCTCCGCCTTCGTCCCTGAGTGCGCGCGTTGTCCTCCTGGACACTTCCACGACACCGCGAATTGCCCCACGGACGACATGGCGTGCGCGGAGTGCGACTTGGTGACTGCCGACGAGAACGACGAGATTGTATCCGCGTTCCAGACCGCCTTCGACGCCCAGGACGACGCCACCTTCGCTCGACTTTGTGGACAACATGATCAACCCGTTGTTCGTCACGACGAGGAGCCCTTTACCTTCGCCGACGACAACAACATCGGCCTTCGGGCACAGTACGCAGGCTTAATGTCTATTGCCAAATCGGTGGGTTTACCCACCGTAACACGCTGTTACGGTGGGTAAACCAACCCTACGATTTTGGCGCGTAACGGGGTCGTTACGCGGTTCCGCAAGAAATGTGACATTATAGTGACCAACTAGACACCTAAAACCAATAATAAAAGTACTCGGGGGTTAATAGACTTGGCGGCAGACGCTGTTAAACATGCCTCCTATTGCGCTCAACTTGAGAAAACGTGAGAAAAATAATAGGGTGTAAGTTATGCATTCCCGCTGGTGCGTGTGGGCGGGAATGAGATGTCCAGGAGTTTGTTGGGCAATGCCCCAACCCCCTTGAATATAGCTTGAAGGCTCGAGTCTCGAGTGACCGCATGTGACCAGGACAAAGCACCTGGCAAGCGATTCGCAGTGACGTTCGAATATGACGGAGACAAGCACGCGAAGTCCCTCGTCTTCGTCACCGCGTATGTGCACTTGGGTGAATACATGACAATACACATGCTTAAAACATAATGGATTGCCTTGTTGAGATGAAAAACGTTTGGTCTATGAATGTATTTTGACGTATAGACTTTTGCAGCTGCAGCTCAAGAGCGGTGCCCATTGACGTGAACTTATTTTCCCCACAAGACACTATGAAAATAACGGATTTTAGCCAATTTTAGGGCTTAACGAACCCCGACACCCCCATGGTAACGCAGCATGCCTACGATATGCACGTGCCTCCCCAAGTGATGTACATCAAAACTTAACATTGCCAACTATCATATATGAAGTGCCAACCCTAAGATCGCATACTAACGCCTCCCTCCGTACGGCACGGATCTACCAATATTTGTAACACGTGTAAACCCACCGTAAGCAAATTTCCCAACCCACCATAATATTTGGCCACTTCATGCGCCTCTTACATATCGAATGGCGCAAAGTATGTTTTCCATGTTCGAAGGGACTCTTAATGAGTGCCATGAAACATAAGTTTGAGACCATATACGCCGTTACGTAGAAGCTTTGGGTTGTTTAAAATCGTCATTGCGGTGGGTTAACCCACCGTACCCATTTGGCAATAGACATTAATAATCCCTTCTCCGCCCTCTCTCCTTGCTTGCTACCCGCGTGCACGAGGCGCGCACGGCTCTCCGTGAGCTGAAGCAGGTAGCCGGTGGTGTTGAATCGGCTCCGCAACATTTTCCCATGGTTCATTTCGGCTCGGCCACGCCCGCCGTGATCGACGAGAGCATCGCGGAGCCTGAGACGCAAGTGACAATCGAGAGCGACGAGGACGCGCTGATCTTGCCGAAGCAATTCATCGACAGCGGGCCCCCCTTCGAGCAGTCCTTTATGGACGGCATGTCTGTGAAATTGGGCTTCTTTGAGCCCGAGCCGCAGGTTTCAGCTAATTCCTTCAACCCCCTGCCTCCGTACATTTCTTCCACGCATGATTCGGCTAGCGTGGCGGGCTCGGAGACTGATGGCGAGGAATTACATGTGGACGTGCCGCCACCCGCTCCACGGGTTGGTGGTGTACGGGCACCGTCGATTGGCAATCTTCTCACGGCAGCGACACTGCCGGCTCTGTTCATGTGTATTAGCATGGCGTTGCTCAGCACCGTCACCGCCTCCGAGCTCTGTGACGTGGAGATTGCTCCACGGTCGGTGGTGTACGGGCAGTACTTCAATTATCGGAATTGCGCAGTGGACTTCTTCCCTGATCCCCGCCGCCTTTCTGGACTCTGGACCCGCTGACCCCGACGACAACTTCAATCTGGACTCTGGTCCTCTGGACTTTGACACTTTTGACTTCTTCAATCTGGACTCTGGGATTGACAACAACAACCTCTACAGTGAACTCTGCTTTGTAGACCACTTTCAAAGTGGCTAGAGTTGTTTTGTAACTGCTAGTAGCCCTGCTAGATCAGCATAAAAGGCCAAGATGCCTTCCTGTGTGCACGGCTAGCTAGAGATTTGGGACCGCCCTGGCCAAGAGCACAGGCCCCCTCTAGAAATTGTTTCCACCGCTTGAGATGGTGTGTTTTCAGACTGCAACAACCCTGCTCCACCCTAACTCTTCCTCCGTAATAGTCCAGGGTGGGGGATTAGTATCAGGCCCCTCTCAGGCCGCTCGGTGCTCGGGCCCGGCGCCCCGCGGGGCCCGAGCGGCCCAAACATTCTTAACATTCTAAGATTTCGCAAAATAGGGCTCCCATACTTAAGCCCATACTTAAGGAGGGTAACGCGTCGGCCCGCGTCGACGCCTGCGTTTTTCCATACTTAAGAAAATTTAATTTTTTTCTTCATACTTAATAAATATACACTGACTCCCCCCTCCCACCCTGACCAGGGACTCAGGGGGTATAACCCAGTCGCATGCGAGTGTCAAACGTGCGTCAGGGAGTCGAACCCAACGACAGAGCTTGACAATCGTATACGATTGTCAAACGTGAGTCAGGCAGTAGCCCTGTGATTTTTTGCATCCGCCCATGCCCTCCTGGGCAATATTTAAATCGCTTGAGGCCTTTAGGAGGATCATTTCCCATTCTTTCCTAGTCCGGTCTATACGGGCTATATAGAAATTATTAATGAACACGCGATACACAGGTCTGACAATCGTGTACGATTGTCAAAACTGTTTCCCAAACGAATTTATTTGTAATTGTTTTGTTGTTAGTAAAAAACTTACACCGAACCCCACAACAATAATATGGGGGGGTGGGGGGGTGGGGGGGTCCGAACCAGTTTTGAAAACTAAGGGGCGTAACCGGTTGACCTGAGGTCCAACTGGTTGGAAGTGATTAGTGCAAATTGATTAACTGGTTGGGGTTAGCTCAGTTAAAAAAGGAAATCTGAAATCTAGCGTAGAGCAAAACTAGGAAAATTTGAAAAATGGAAATCTAACGTAGAGCAAAATGACAGATGTAAAAAATCTGAATATCAATCTGATTGTCAAAACCAGCTTTTCCGCAGACTCTAAAAGACTTAGACGTTAGACCCCAAAAAAGCCTGCAACCATGAATACCCCATTTTCGAAGAATGTATGCATGAATAACCCAAAAAACAAAATGAATGGGGCAAACCGGTGCCAAATTTTTCGAAGAATGTTTGCAGCAATAACCCAAAAAACAAAATGAATGCCGGGCAAGCCGGTGCTAAATTTTTCGAAGAATGTATGCATGAATAACCTTAAAAACAAAATGAATGGGATAAACCGGTGCTAAATTTTTCGAAGAATGTATGCATGAATAACCTAAAAAATAAAATGAATGGAGCAAACCGGTGCTAAGTTTTTCGAAGAATGTATGCATAAATAACCTAAAAAATAAAAAAGAATGGGGCAAACCGGTGCTAAATTTTTCGAAGAATGTATGCATGAATAACCTAAAAAATAAATAGAATGGGGCAAAACCGTGCTAAATTTTTCGAAGAATGTATGCATGAAGATTGCATTCCGCACATAATATAGTGAAGTTTAGTCAACTTTGAAATTCGCAACCAATTGCCAAAACCAGCTTAATTCTGCAGACTCTGAAAGAATTAGACACAAAAAAAAAAAAACGTCGCCAGCTTTGACAATCGTGTACGATTGTCAAACCCAGCTTTTATAGAGACAAGAATTAAAAATAAAAAAATGTCGCCAGCTTTGACAATCGTATACGATTGTCAAACCCCTGGAGCTTTTCTATACAGACTCAAGAATTCTAAGACTTAAAAAAACGTCGCCAGCTTTGACAATCGTATACGATTGTCAAACCCAGCTTTTCTACAGACTCAAGAATTAGACTTAAAAAAACGTCGCCAGCTTTGACAATCGTATACGATTGTCAAACCCAGCTTTTCTACAGACTCAAGAATTAGTCTTTAAGAAAAAAACGTCGCCAGCTTTGAAAATCGTATACGATTGTCAAAGCTGAGTCCGAGCCTGCCGTAGTCGCAAGCTTTGACAATCGTATACGATTGTCAAAGCTGAGTCCGAGCCTGCCGTAGTCGCAAGCTTTGACAATCGTATACGATTGTCACAGCTGAGTCCGAGCCTGCCGTCGTAGTCGCAAGCTTTGACAATCGTATACGCTTGTTAAAGCTGAGTCCGAGCCTGCCGTAGTCGCAAGCTTTGACAATCGTATACGATTGTCAAAGCTGAGTCCGAGCCTGCCGTAGTCGCAAGCTTTGACAATCGTATACGATTGTTAAAGCTGAGTCCGAGCCTGCCGTAGTCGCAAGCTTTGACAATCGTATACGATTGTCAAAGCTGAGTGCGAGCCTGCCGTAGTCGCAAGCTTTGACCGGTCCCCTGACTCACGCGTGACAATCGTATACGATTGTGAAGCTTGGGCGCTACTAGGTCCGGCCCCCTGACTCACGCGTGACAATCGTATACGATTGTGAAGCTTGGGCGCTAGGTCCGGCCCCCTTTCGTAGTAGTCGCAAGCTTTGACAATCGTATACGATTGTCAAAAGCTAGTCCGAGCCTGACGTCGTGGTCAGTTTTGACAATCGTGCAAGACATTCGGTACATATTCTGCGCACATTCACCAAAACGTAATGCACGGACGCACCGGTCAGTCTCGATTTCCTCGCCTTCGATCCCCGGCGTCCTGCATCAGTGAATATTGCTTTATTCGCACGTGTTCCGGCTGGATACACAATTACGCATGCACAATTATATAATAATCCGCATACACAGCCAATCATTTGCGTCTCGGCATAGTGTGATATTTTTTATTCGCAAGGGTAATTGTTAAAGATTGCATTCGATATACACATCAGCCTATTTGCGCACAGTTTGTGCAGCATGCAGTCATAATGAGATTTTCACATTGTCAAAATTTAAAGTACTAATATGATGATCATAGTAGTATGCCATGCGTGCTAGATGCCAACTGCCGCAGTGCTACAAACGTGCCCCCCTTTGCTATTCGTCCTAAAACACAAATGCCAACTCAAGATGGGCACAATAATTCTATGCATGTGCAAGGGGTATCAATGGACATCAGATTATGCAGTGCTCGCCTCAAGCACCACCTTAGTCACTGTCTCGGCTTGTGCTCAAAATTATTGATGAATATCGGCGAGTGCGTTGTGAGTGCATACGCCCGTTGATGCACACACGCACACGCACTAAGCACACATGCACGCGTGCGCGACACACACATACACACACATAATAAAGTGAACGAGCTAATGCGCATGCCAATCAAAGCTAGACGTATATATACATACATATATATATATACAACGTTGTATACATATATATATATATATGGGGACTTCAATGCAGCCGATTTCCCTCTCGAATTTCACGGTGTGCGCTCGAGCACCAACGTGTGATATTTTCATAATATACTTGCGGTGTAACACTGGCTGAGCTTCCAACGTGGCTGCACACTTTCTATTTTGGCTAGGATGTGTGGGTGCGGTATATAGTCATGCCCCGATCTATTCCCACAAGCATGTTTCTCACATCCACTGGATTGGTGGTGGGTCTGCTTTTGTCAGCGGGCAACGTGTGCATGCTACATGCAACATGCATATCGATTGTTAAAGTGGCAAGAATGTGTGTGTGCGCGTGCGCTTGCAGTCGCGAGTGTGCGTGTGCGTGTGTGTGTGTGTGTGTATGAGCTGTGTTTGGATGCGTGTGCAAGTATGTAATTATGCGCGTGCATGAGTGTGGCTTTTCCTTGGACCGACTCCTTTGGCACACCGTAGCCGCAGAAGATCAATTGCACTATGTACCCACACCGGGGATCAAAGCATTCAGCCATGATTGTGTGTGTGTGTGTGTGTGTGAAAGAGAGTGAGCATGTGTATCACATGTATGCAAAATGGGCATGTGCACCACCAACTCATGTATAGTGAGCCTCCATTATTTTTCACATGATGTTCGCCCCCACCTAAGCAATTGCCACAAGCTGACGGACATCGCCATACATGTGTAGCAGAAAAGTAACTCTGCTACGAGGGTCATATATTGCTTGCTCAGACTTCAGCTAACACTCCAAGAGGTTGTTGACATCAACATTATCCACATCAACATGTATAACGCTCCATACATTCTTCACGATTTGTTGCAGACATGTCTCATCAATTAGGCAATCTTAGTATTGATTATGCAGTTAGCGCTAATTGCGCGCAGCGCGCCGCAATGTTGATGTATTGATCGGTGCGTGAGCATTTACATTCTGCACATTCAACAGATTGTTTTCGATGCCATGCATGTGCAAATGCTAAATAGTATGTAAGATATGTATGCAGAGTGTTTGCTTATTCGACTACACGTGTATCTACACTACAATTGCCAAGCGTAAGCAACGTGCGAAAGCTAAGAAAACGTTCGTACTAGAAAATAAGTAATCATAGTAACTATTTGTGTCCCTGATAATCATATTGGATAGCCAAACCTTGCTCCGCCATTCAATATTTGCAACTAGCTTACATTACATGTACGCCGCCACCATATATCATATCTAGCTATATAACACATTTAATATCTCACATCCCAAATCATATCGCCGTACATACATAACAACCGCCCAACTGATAACTAATGAATACCTGAACGAAAGGGATATATCATCATCCATACACCGCCACCAAGCGCAACCAACACGCGAACGCTAGGGAAAAGTTTGCACTAGAAAGTAACGTATCATTATAGTAACTAGCTATGTCGCCCTGGTAATAATATTGGACATCCAAACCTTGCTCCGCCATCCTCTATTTGTAACTAGCGTATACTACATGTACGCCGTCGACATAATATATCATATCTAACCATATAACACATATAATGTATCACATTGCAAATCATACCGCCGTGCATACCAACCGCCCAACCAATAACTAATGAACAATATATTGAACCGATTGAATTGTCGGATGGCCTAGTGGAGATCTCATCTTTGAGATCGACCGGGCCTAGACCTTTGACCTTACCTTTGACCTTTATAATCTTCACCCAAACCAAATTACCTTACCTTACCTTACCTACCTCTGACCTTTATAATCTTCACCCAAACCAAATTACCTTACTACCTCTGATCTTTATCGTCTTGGCATCAAGTAAATTACCTTACTTACCTTACCTTAGTCAATCAGCAGCAGCAGCAGCAGCAGCAGCAGCAGCAAAGCTCGAATCCCAACGGGCGACGCAGTCGAATTTTCGATCTCACGATCGCCAGACGCCAACGATGACAGTGCCACTGCAGTCGCGTACATTTATCGCGACGCCACCCACGCGTTATGGCATGGCATGCGGGGAAGCAAAAAGCAAAGCACTGTCGCGCACATGATCCTACGGCCAGATAGTGTAATGGCGAAAATTATTTAAACATCGCATGGCCGACGCGATGTTCGGAAATCAGATAGATTCGCTTTTACATTGCATAGCAGACGCGAGGATTGAGAAATGTCAAATCATTAATGGAATGGCAAACTCGATGTTCATGTTCGGATCTCTCGAGTGCGCCACGTCGGCAAGATAAATAATCCCATCCACCGTCAGATGCGCCTAGTGGAGATCTTAATTTAAGATCGACCGGGCCTTACTTACATAGTCAATC
>LGRX02009791.1:0-27707 GCA_001247695.2 Cymbomonas tetramitiformis | reverse complement strand
GCATGGGTGTAGGGGGCTTAGTGAGCTCCCGGGGGGGTCCGTTTAGGCTAGGGGTGTAGGGTTAGGCGCATTTGCATGTAGCGTGTCATCAGCTGTCATACAGTTTAGGTTATAATGACCGAGGCCGGGAAATTGGCACATAATGCATGGCACCGGCTTAAAATTCAGGCTGTGTTGAACATGTGGGTGTAAGGATGGGTGTAGGGGGCTTAGTGAGCTCCCGGGGGGGGGTCCGTTTAGGCTAGGAGTGTAGGGTTAGGCGCATTTGCATGTATCGTGTCTTATGTTGTCATATAGGTTTGGGTATCTATTGTTTAAAGTAGAGGGGACCTGGGGTGGCTTTTGACAGTTCGAGACATATGCCGGGTGTTTGGTATAATCGTGTAAATGTTAAGAAGCCAGATTTTTTCTCTTGGCCAACTAATAACGAGGCTACGGAGTTTGAGTTGCTATTTTACGCTATCATTGTATACAAAAATTTGTATTATGGCAAGTCGCTTACTCGGAGGGATGAAAATGCCCACACTCTATAGCAACCACTGCATTTGGGATGGGGGTGGACAAGGGCGATGTTCGTTGGATCGTGCATCACAGCATGCCACAATCTATGGAAGCGTATGTCCAAGAGGTTGGCAGGGCCGGCAGAGATGGGGCAATTGCCAAGTGCCTGATGTTGTTCTCAGCAAAAACTGTTCAAGTGATTAGGAAAAACTTTCAAAGGGATTTGGTCACGAAGGAGGCACGGAGGCGCAAATTGGTCGAAATAGATCAATTTTCTCAAAATGTGAAGGAAATATGCACACATCGCTTACTTATGGAGCATTTCGCGGAGGAAGGTGACACAAAGTTATGTAACGGTATGTGCGATGCTTGCTGCGAATGAAGATCCTCAATTCTTAAGGCTTGCGCAGGCGAGCCTTAGTATATCTTTATGTTTAAGATAATAACACGGTGTTAAGGAACAGCAACACGCGTGTAGATATGTGCGGGTATGAGTGCAGACTTCGGACAGAAGATGCTGCTCTAGCACAACGCTAGCTCATATACCAGATGTCCCCCAACTCATAGTTGGCACCGCAATCGGGTTGTGAACCCAAGACATTGGTTGAACGACCGGCTATCGGCTAAACGAATAATGCGTTTGCCACATGATACTGCGCATGCTTATTCAGAACATGCTAGAAGCAAAGATGCATACTTCTCCGAACCATTTCGGTTCTTCAAGATGGATCTTGCTTTGCCATCTCGAGTTCGACGTACGAACTCTCGATGACAGGTATCATTCAAGTCTTTCCTTGAATAAATGACAGATGCTGTGACGTCTCATCTCGATGACATGTACAGTCATAGTCGACCGTACTGACTACTGTCTGACGACTGTCTGACGACTGTCTGACGACTGTCTAACGACTGTCTGACGACTGTCTGTCATAATAATATATGACATGACATGACATGACATGGTATGATATGTCTGACAGGTATGACATGTATGACATGTATGACACATGTGTCATCGGTCATAACCCTGACAGATCTCCCCTCTTAAAAGAGTTGTGACCTCACAACGGGCATACCTTTGTATATGTCTATGATGTCTTTGTTGTTATTGCTTCTTGCTGGTACCAGTCTTCTTACACCGATTTGAGGCGTCCCTCATGGTGTTTTTAGGATATTGGGGGGAACTGAGTCCACTTTAGTCCCTCACCTTAGGCATTAGCCTTACAGTTCTTAGGATGTAGCCCCCTTTGAATTGC
The DNA here is from genome assembly GCA_001247695.2 of Cymbomonas tetramitiformis. NCBI lineage: Eukaryota > Viridiplantae > Chlorophyta > Pyramimonadophyceae > Pyramimonadales > Pyramimonadaceae > Cymbomonas > Cymbomonas tetramitiformis. The sequence continues at coordinate 25,950 of LGRX02009791.1, read as the reverse complement.
GTATCGTATTGCAGAGTGACGATTCAAGGTTCAATGAATTGCGTTTCGTGATACAAATTGACGCTGGATTACTGATTGATCCACACGTATCGTGCGTCAGAGTGACGATTCAAAGTATCCGAGGTTTACGTTACGGATTATTTGCGCTAGCCGTCGACGCCTTTGCGAATGATGATCCCACGATTTAACAATTTATAATCGAACGATTCTCGGCCTTATATAGTGCACCCAACCCTTCCTCCCCTCCTAAAGCTACTTGGGAGGATCATAGGCGGCAACGGGGAGCCCGTGTTTGTTTCCGGAGTTATTTCACCGGGGGCTTGTTTTAATGCAAACAGAGTGGCCCTGCTTAACGGGATTGGACTTATAATCCTTTACCCGGTCTGCTCACTCTTGATAAATGGTCCAGTACGCACGCTTTGACGAACATCTATCGCGATGAGTGAGAGTGGATTCGCCACGTACTAATGTGAAATTTATTTAGTTATATTTGTCAAGCAAAACTTAGGATCACAACTCCGTCTACCTCAGTCGATGTCTCCGGTAGCTTCGGATGACTGGCCAAGAATCCGATGACAAACCACGGTTTTGGCAAAGGTAGCATTTAGCAGTTTTTATTTATCCACAGATATGATATCTCGCATGTGTGCGTATCTGTGCAAGGGTATGATTTTGTACAAGGCTCACTACACCTTTAGCAAGGAAGGATCAATTTCCCGCTTCTATGCAACATAATGATAAAACATTAAGAGCAAGGTATATAGATGATCGACATGTATTAGTATATATTACAAGAAGTAAGGGCATCAGGCTTAATATAATGTTTAGCCTTCATAGGCAGCTATCATGTCTGCTGCATTGGTCAGCTCTGTGGCTTTGACCCAGGTGTCATGCTCAGGGCCGTAGCCTGCATATCGCACTAAGTAGTACTTGACACCTCTAGTGATCTTATCTGAGAGTATGTGTGATATCTCAAACAGTGGTTGCCCTTCTTCGGTGATCATCTGTGGCAGAGGCAAAGGTGCTTGGATCGAGTCGTTGTACAGCTCTATTCTGGATACAGGCTGTACTGGATGGATACGGATGTCGAGGCCTCCGAAATCTAACTCGTATGCACGCCCATGGCTTAGCACTTTTGATATGGTAAACGGCCCAATATATGGCTGCTTAAAGTGTCTGCCGGCCTCTGTCAAGCCAGTCCATTGGATAAACTCGGTCCGTAAAAGAGCTTTCTGCCCTACTGCATATTGCTTAGGCATGTGAGTCTTATTGAATCTGGCTTGGCTAATTTCTGCTGCTCGGGAAATGTTGTCTCTCATTGGCTGCATTCGATTGTGGATGATGCGAAGACGTCATAGACAATCTCGTACCAGTAGATTTCCACAGTGTCTGCCAGAATGTAGAGGTGAATCTGGGGTCTCGATCTGAGATGATGTTCCTCGGAAGACCATGGAGCTTGAAGATATGCTGCATATATATAGAAGCAGTATGCTGAGCTGTCCAGGTCATGCTGAAGGGAATGAGATGACAGCGATGAGAGAATTGGCACATTACCACAAATATACTGTCGTGCCCATTAGTGGTGATAGGCAGGTCAGTAATCCAGTCAAGAGATACATCTAGCCATTTTGTCTTAGGCACAGAATATCGTATATGTGCCTGACCATAAGGCTTGTGTCGTCTCGTTTTCTGGCGTTGACAAACGGGGCACTCCCGAATGTACTGGATAGCTGCCGTTGTCATTCCTGGCCAATAATATCGGCTACGCAATAGATGGAGCATGCGATTTTTGCCTACATGACCAGAAATAGTGGCTGAGTGGCACTCATGAAGGAGAATGTGGCGAAGCTGTGTGATCTCACCATCATCTGTAGGGACCTTGGCAGTAGGTGGAATGTACAGCTGTCTGCCATATATGGTCTTGCGGTAGATCAACCCCTGAATGAGCTCGAAGCTGAAGCTGCTGACTGACTGTGATGAAGTCGATGATGTCAGCTTAGCCAATATAGTCTGTGCAAATGTATCACGATCATATTCGGATATAATGATGTCGTGTAGCTGATGAGCTGATGAAGAAGATATAAGTGCAATGAATGTAGAATCTGCAGATGGTATGTCAATGAGTGGAACCTCGGTGACGTCTATATGTGTCAGACAGTCAGTGAGTTCAAAGAGTGCAGAGATACGAGTGAGTGCATCTGCAACCTTGTTCTTCTCGCCAGCGATGTGCTCTATTCGGAAGTTGTACTCGGAGAGCTCATCCAACCACCTTGCCTGTTTGGGGCTCAGTGTGGATTTCGACTGGAAATAAACCAGTGGTTGATGATCTGAGCGTACGATAGTCTCAGGAGCTCCCAGCAAGATGTGGCGAAAGAACCTGAAGCCCTCTACGATGGCAAATAACTCGATCTCAGGAATAGGCCAACGTCTCTGTGTATCGGAGAGAGTGACGCTGTGATAGCCACATGGCTTGATACCTTTTCCTTGATCCCGGAGTATTACTTGACCAACGTGTGTGCCTGATCCATCGACCTCCATAATAGATGGCAGTTTCTGATCTGGAAGTTGTAGTACTGGAGCATTGCAGATGGCACTTTTGAGGTTGTCAAATGCCTGCTGCTGCTCAGATTCCCAGACAAACTCTGCATTATCTTTAAGGAGACGATTGAGAGGCTCGGCAATCTTGGAGAACTTTGGTATGAATCTCCTAAATTGACCGATCATGCCCAAGAATGACCGAAGGGATGACTTGCCATCTTTAGCCATACGGCGTAGAGGCTGCTTTCCGACGGTAGGACCATAAGACACTGGAGGCTGTATTGCCATGACTGCTCGGATTCTGTCTTCGATGATGGATAGGCCTGCTTCAGAGATGTGATATCCGATAAAGTCTATAGATCTGACGAACAAGTCCACCTTGGAAGGCCTGATGAAGAACTGGTGATCTCTGCAACGCTGGAGGAACTGTCGGACATGACTCACGTGGCTGTCAAAATCCGGACTGTATACGATAGTATCATCCATGAAAATGACAAGAAACTGGTCGATGAAGTCGAAGAATGCCCGATTTCCTACACGTAGAGCTGTTGCAGGAGCATTGGTCAATCCGAAAGGCATAACTGTCCACTCATAGGAACCGTATCTGGTGCGAATAGCTGTTTTGTGAATGTCATCTGGATGTATAGGGATCTGATGGAAAAACTGATTGAAGTCAAATCTGCTGAACCATCGTGCACCTTTTAGCTGTTCAAGTAGGGTGTCGTGTGGTGGCAATGGATACGTGTCCTTAATTGTGATGTTATTAAGGGCTCGATAATCACAGCACATCCTCCACTTCCCACCTGGCTTAGGAGCGAAAATGACAGGACATCCATATGGAGATGATGACGGACGAAGGATACCCAAGTCGACATATTTGATGATCTGTCGTTTGAGCTCTTCCATCATGGGCACTGGAATGGTACGTACTGGCTGCGATGGCGGCTTGTGCCCAGGTTCAATGTTGATTCGATGATAACCACCTTCAAACCGTTCTGGCCTATGACCAGCTGGAAGATCCTCCTGGAATATGTCTGAAAAGTCTTCCCTCATTTGATCACGTGCTGCTGTGACCTCTGGGTCTTCCATTGTGGTGTCTGTGTCTGCTGCTGCGAAGACCAGTTCACCATCGACCTCTGAGAGAAAGAAGAGATAAGCTACGGCTTCTTCAGCCGAACCACTGGATCGAATACGACGAAGGTGCTTTCTCATGGTGGTGGCGCTGACCATTTCCATTTCAGGAAAGTCATCTGAGCCTGGAGTCTGCTCAACTCTGGATAATACTGTGCGAATACTGGAGCCTGATGAGTGCTTCCTAGTGATCGTCAGGGTTTTGGTCTGGAAGTCAATGTGTGGATTTCTCCTTTCCAACTAATCTTGACCCAGGATGACAGTGAATGGTTTCATGTCAATGATGTAGAAATCCTCTGTGTCCTTATACTTACCCAGCGTAAATGTAGCCTTGGGAAGATAGGATGTGCATGGTAGTTGGCTTCCTCCAGCCAATCCCACTGAAAATGATGAAGAATCTGTGGGTGCTATACCAAGCTGAGCAGCGAACTGTCTGTCAATGAAAGACGGTGTAGCTCCTGGGTCTACCAAAATGTGAGTACTCTGTCCATATACTTTCCCTTTGTACAATAACAGCTTCTTCTGTGATTTCAGCTGTGCTGTCTGAGACTGCATCTGTGCGATGTGCTCTGAGGGAGTGTCTATCTGCTGAAACTGTAATGTCAGACTGGAAAGGACTTCTTCTGAGATACTCTCAACCCGGCCACTTGCTTCAGTGGCATCTTCAGGCTGATCTACCCTCGGGGTGCTCTCAACACCGGTACCTGTGCAGTACCCTGAGAGTTTCCCTGGAGAGGAGCTGGAGCTGAAGCTGGAGCTGGAGCTGGAGTTGCAACTGCTGCATTGATGTTGTGCTGACTCTTCAGTTCCTTAACCAGGGTGTTGATCGTATTGATGAGTTTGCCGGACCCATCCTTAGCACCCTGATTCTGTTGCTACTGTCTCCGGATCTGGAAAGGATTCTGAGCTGGTGGCTTGCCCTTGATATCTTTTCCATCTGGGGTTTTGGTGGAATAACAATCCTTTGCGATGTGACCAACACGACCACAACGCTGGCAAGACTGAGGAGGATTTGGTGCTGCTCCTTTTCCTTTTCCCTCGCCTTTTCCACCTTTTCCCTTGGTCCGATACTGATTGGCATTTGAGTTCTGACTGCCACCCTGGTTCTGATTCCAGTTCCTATATTTGTCATAAGGCTTCCTGCCTCGTCCTTTGTCCTTGTCCTTTTTGACTGGACCTCATGAATGAGACTGCTCCTTCTGACCCCGATAATGAAGGGTTTCTGACTGCTTTGAATGAACGACATAATTCAAATCTAGCAGTATCTGTGTGGTTTGTTGCCACGACAGATTATTCCTTTCTTGCTCTGTCAGGTATCTTAACTGGAACTGTCTGCGGAGATCTGGGTCCATACTGCTGACAAATCTGTCCTTTATTAACACATCGTTCAGATCAACTGCTGCTAAAGCAGCGAGTGTCGTAAACGTGTGCAAATAGTCTGAGAAGGTTTCAGCAGGTAGCCGCTGAGGAGCGGCGAGCGGCAGCTGAGGACCAGCTGGAGGAGAGGCTGCAGGCGGTCATAGAGTCACAAGTCCAAAGGCTCGCCCTGGTTCAGGCCTCGCCCCCAGGGCCCGTGGAGTCAGACGCTCGGAGGCCCTCAGCGGCAGCGTCGAGTCCGGTTCAGGAGACGCCCATCTCCCGAGAGGGACATGAGCTGGTAGAGCCGACTTCCGTCGTCACCTGTGACGTCGACAACCGGGGCGTTCAAAGCCCTCCGGAGGAGTCGCGCGCGGGCGTGACATCGCTTCCGCCGCACTCATGGGACTTTGTTTCCCTTCCTATACAAGTCTGCGACGCCCTCCGGAAACACGTGGTCGGGTATGCCAACCCGGGGATCGAAGCCCAGCGCCTGTTTTACGACGCCGCTCGTAGGTATCGCTCCCTGGGTCAGGTCGCCGGGTGCTTGCACCCTACCAGCCAGATCAGGCAATGCCTGAAGGCAAGAATCTCGGACGAGGACAGGGTCCTCGGGGCCCAGGTGATTCACAGTCTCACGACGGCCTTGGCGTCCGTCGCAGAGAGCTGCGCTCGCTGTGGGTGCGGGCACGAGGAGAGCCCGGTGCGTATGTGGGCGTGTCAGGCAAGCGCTAAGAAAAGTGTGGTAGCATTCCTGAAAAAGGTGTACCTGCCGGTGTGTGGGTTTTGCGCCGCGGACGTGTGGCCCGGTGCTTTCGACCACTTTCCGGCTGTGATGCCACCTCCGCTTCCTACGGCGGCAGACACACCGGGAGACGGGGGGGGGATGGTCCCTCAACTGGAGCACTCGGAGCCAAACGAGCTTTCGGAGATGCCCGGTGCCAGCAGTCATGGTGGTCCTGGAGGCTCGGGGAGCGGTGACCCTGGAGGGCCGGGAGGCCCGGGGAGTCCGGGCGAGGACCCTGGCGGCGATGGCGAGGACGGGGATGGCGACAGCCAGTTCACCTTCTCGCCTTCCTCTCGTTACAGGGAGCCCCGAAGCCATTACAGTCGTAAGGACGAGCAGCACGCTCTCAAGGAAGCCCTCAGAGCCATGGAGAAGGCAGTGGACAAATACCACACAGAGGTGGAGGGGTCGCCCCACGTCTTTGGTCGGCTCCTCCGATTTGTTCGGCAGATCAGGGAGGTTCGGGAACTGGAGCCGGTGCGCTACGCCATGGGGATGGCGCGTCTGGAGAGCGGGGGTGAGGAGAAGGTGTTGTCGGACCACTCCCTGCTGTCAGAAGTGGCCAGACACTGCTTCGGCGCACTCAGCTCCGAGTACCGCGAGCTTTCTTCGGTGTTGACGGAGGCTCGGGAAGGTAAGAACCTCACCCTGGACGTCATAGTGGTCCCCTTGGCGCAGCTGGTGATGCCCGACAAGGGAGAAATGGCGTCGATCGGTCCGTTCCTGCGTCGCGTGCGCCAAAGTCAGGACAGACAGACTCGCACGGTCCGCGAGTTCTGGGACGGGGTGCACCTTGCTCACGACATCGTGAGCATGCTGGCTGCCCACGAGCTCACCTCTCCGGTGCCGGAAGAGGAGCTGCTGGAGATATTCCTTACGGGATTGATACCGGAGATAAGGAGGAAGGTCTTCCTTATAGCCGAGAGGAAAGGCGCTTCGGTCCCGACTCTGAGCCGGACGGCCAGTAAAGGCCGCCACGAACTCCTGACTTGGGCCATAGAGGCTGAGCGGGAGTTGCGGCAGAGCCAGGATAAGACGAGCCGCTCGGTCCAGCTGCTAGCCCACGTAGATGTCACGGAAGAGCTGCTAGCCATGGCGACATCCGCTGGCGCTCCGACACCCACAGGGCAACGACTCGGCTCCCCAGAGTACGAGGGCTGCCGTCTGTGCAAGAGCATGGACCATTATGCCCGCGACTGTCCGCAGGCGAAGCCAGCGCCCGAAGGAGTGGGCCAAGTGCCTCCTGGAGGACACCCTGGCGTTGATAGGGGACGAGTCGGTGGAGGAAGCTTTGGCTGCCATCGGATTGGATTTTGTCCAGGAGGACGCTCCCCAGCCCGGGGCGTCCTCCCCGCAGTAAAGGGCGCGGGCCCCGTCACTGCGGGGTCAGGGGGACAAAAGGGCCCCGCGCCGGCGTCCACAGCGATGCAGGTGCTGCGTGATAGGTGGAGAAGGTGTGGGAGACACCTTAGTGGCAGCGCCAGGCGCCACCTCAAGAGCCAGAGTCGAGTCGAGAGGTATGAGCAGGAAGGTTTAGACATGCTAGCCGCCACCCGCACGGAAAGCCCAGAGCCTCCTGAGCGGGAACAGGTCGAGCAGCGCGTCCAAAGAGAGCAGGCAAACTTCTGGAAGTCCGCCAGAACCCCAGCAACCGCCTCAGTTCCGCGTCCCGAGGAGCCGTGGGAGCTGCTCTGTTGGATCACCGGTGCGGACACCCGGGATAAAAACCGGTCGAGCCACACAGTTGAGCCACGGGCAGTCTACCAACAGCACCTGGAGAACCAGGGGTCGGATGTTGCGAGAGTTCGCGGGCACTGGAAGTTCAGGGCTCAGCGTTTACCCCCCAGAGTTAGGAAAGCCTTTCAGGCCCAGCAGCCAAGTGCTCGCCTGCGTTCCGCCATCAGGGCGCTAGAAAGGTATCTAAAGCTGGAAGAGTCAGAGGTCCGACCGGTCAAGTCCCTTGCGCTTTGGAGGGCAGGGCAAAGGCGGATGAGCCAGAAGCTTGGACCCACGACTAGTAAGCCCCAGTTGAATCGAGAAGAGTTAGATAAGCGCTTGAAGCGGCTCGTCAGGGTGCGCGAGTTCAATCGCCGACGCAAAGCCATCTTGGATCAGGAGTTCGGACGGTTCGTTCGCGTTGCCAAGCCCAAGCCTGCCGAGGGAGAAGAACTCTCACCACCAGAGAGAACTTCAAAGCCCAGTCGGCCGTGGTTGACCCGAAGCAGGGCTCGCCAGGCTTTGGGCCCGAAACGCAGACCATGGCTGACTCCTGAAGACAAGGCGCTTCGAACCTCTCGATTGCAGCGCAGGTACGAGTTGGAGGGTAGGGACCCGGCTTCTACCTCAACAGAACGCCGTGCGGACTTCCACGCCTTCGTAAAGGAGGAGTTGGAAAGGGAGAATAGGGAACTTCAGCAAGACAATGAGCTGATGCACCGGGACGAGCAAGTCAGAAAGCACATAGCGGCTAAACTGGCTGCAGCGTCAGTCCAAGTCGCGGTGTCCCCCCCAGACTTCCCGGAGCGCAGTGCAGTCCAGAAAGCAGTCGCCATCGGCCTGCTAGCGGACGCATGTACTTACTGCCTCCCGGACTGTGACTCCGACGCAGAAACGTCAGTCACCCGCCTGGACTGCATAATGCAGGACGGCGATATCAGTCCGAGCTGGTGTGAGTCCCTGGCAGCGGTGTCCTCGATGGGAGCGCGCCCGAGGAGTTTCGACAGGCACAGTCGCACACCGACGTTGTTGCTGTTTTGGGCCTGGATTGCGGGCGTCAGAGTCAAGGTGTTGGTGGATTCGGGAGCATCCACCAATATTATCGCAAAGAGTACACTGCAGAAGCTCTCCGGCGTCAAACCGGTGCGCCACGAGCAAGCCATGCGGGTTCGAGTGGCTGACGGCACCACATATGATGCTAATTCCTGCATCAGGCCCAAGCTCCTTGCTGAGACGTCGAAGGGGTCTTACGGCCAGCAGGTTGAGCTTCGGGTGATGCCCCTTGACCTCAAGGTGGATGTCATCCTGGGAGGTCCTTGGCTGGCGAACCTTTCCCCGGTTACGCTGGATTATAAGAACTGGGGTTCGGTCCGGTTCACCAAGGGCAGGGAGGAGGTCGTCATCACCGGCTGTTCGCCGGGGTCCCCGGACCCCAGTCGGTCCAAGGACACGGCAATGGCACTGGTACAGGGAGTCCTTTTGAGCCAACGTCGAGCTCGCCGGGACCTGCGGACCCTCCGAAACAGAGAGGAGCAAGCTTTCGTCGTCTACCTCGGCCCCGATGGGACTTTTGGCGCGTTGGCCTGCAACAAGGGGGGGGGAGACTCCGACGAAGATTCCCCCAACGATGTTGTAGCAGGCCTAGCGTCAGAACCCTCCTCCGGGTCCGAGGATAGTGAAGTCAGCGTGCGTCCCAGCGCAACGGTGCCGGACGGAGCTGAGGAGTCTGAGGGGCCGGGAGGGTTGGTCTCGGACAGTTCCGAGTCCGGCTATGGTGACGTGGAAGGAGCGTGTCATTTGCAGAGAGTAGGGGCGGTGGTCGAGGATATTAGGCCACAGGGATTTGCGAGTACGGTCGACGAGGCCGGGGATCATCCTGACCCTCTCAGCGTTTTCGCTAGCAAACAGGAGGCGAACGGAGCATTTGCGTTGCTTCCGCCAGCGGTGCGTAGACAGGCGATAGAGGATCACGCGGCCGGGAAGCCACCCACCTGGCACGCTCAGGCAGCCGCGGCGCTCCGGCAGGGCCGGGGTCTGGTCGCGGAGCGACGACCCCGAGCACGGCGTAAGCGAGTGCGTTGGCGTGACCAGGTCGCAGCAGTCGGTCAGCCTGGTGCTGAAAGTGGCCCCTCCACCGAGCCGCCACCGGGACCAAAAGTCCCCACTGTCCCGAGTCCTCAGAGTCAGAAGTCGCGAGCCTCGGCACCAGTCGTGCCGCCAGACACTACCCCGCCGCCAGCTCCGCAGACCCCAGACCCGCCGGTACCGGCCGCCCCGCCAAGTACTACCTCGCCGCCAGCCCCACAGACTGCTCAGGCCTCCCCGGAACCGCCGGAGGACGAGATAGACGAGACGGTGTCGCCGGAAATCTGGCAGCAGCTTAGGGACCTGGAAAAGGAGTTCGCAGATGTCATTTGCACAGAGCTGCCGGAATCAGTCCAGTCAAGGGAATTCAAGTCCGGCATCCGGCTCAGGCCAGATTGGAGTGGGAACGCCTTGCACCGGCGAGGGTACAAGTTGTCGCAGGAGGAGTTGCGGCAACTCCGGCAACAACTAGATGAGCTCTTAGCCAAAGGGTACATACGACCCTCGGCCTCTCCGTGGGGCTGCCCCGTGCTGATGGTCCCCAAGCCGAGTAATCCCAAGGAGTTGCGTCTAGTCATTGACTACAGACAGATCAATGAGATCACAGTCAAGGATAAGTACCCCCTCCCGGATGTCCAGAGTCTCTTAGATGACCTACAAGGGGCTACCGTCTTCTCTACGATGGATGCCCTTTGGGGATTTTGGCAGGTTCCTATGAAAGCAGAGGACGTGGAGAAAACCGCAATGACTACGCACTTTGGAGCGTACGAGTGGTTGGTCATGCCTATGGGATTGTCAAACTCCCCAAGTACCTGGCAAAGGATGATGCAACAGTACCTCGGGCACCTACCCTTTTGCAGAGTATTTGTAGATGACATCATGATTTTCTCGGCTGAGGTTCCGGGTAAGAGCGCCCATGAGGTACACCTCGACCACCTCCGCCAGGTCCTGGAGGCATGTCGAAAGAATTCCGTCTACCTCAAAAGTCGAAAGTCAAACTGTGCAAGCGATCAGTCCGGTTCCTAGGGCATGTGGTGGATCGGGATGGATGCCGCCCACAGCAGGATAAGGTTGCGTCGGTACGCGATTGGCCAGACCTAGAAACTGTCACACACGTGCGACAGTTTCTGGGCATGTGTGGCTTCTACCGGAGGTACATCCAGAACTTCGCAGATATCGCGTACCCGTTGACTCGCCTCACCAAATCCGGCGTGGACTGGACCTGGGGCGAGAATGAAAAGGCAGCATTTAAACAGCTAAAAATTGCTTTGATCTCCTCCCCAGCCTTGGCCCTACCCGATCAAAAGGGTGCAGCAGACGGTTCCAGACCCTTCTTTGTACAGACAGATGCCAGTGGAGTAGCACTAGGGGGTGTACTCATGCAGGATCAGGGACGAGGCTTACAGCCCTTGGCCTTTGAAAGCCGGCAGTTCTCCAGCGCAGAGCAGAACTATCACGCTGGGGAACGGGAGCTTTGTGCCATCCATCATTGCACCACGGTCACCTGGAGACATTATCTGATTTTTACATCATTTAAGCTCATGGGAGACCATAAACCCCTTCAGTGGCTCTTCGCCCCAGCTAGGGAGCTCAGCCGACGTCAGGCTCGCTGGTACGAGGACTTGGTAGAGGTAGGAGTCCATCAGATGGAGCACGTGCCAGGGCGCTGTTTAGTAGTACCAGACGCGCAGTCCCGGCGACCAGACTATCAGGAAATGTCAGCCAGAGAAGGGTTGAAGGAAAAAGGGATTGTGGATCGCCCCACGGATGGGCCCAGAGACTCCGCACCGATAGGCAAGGGGTCCGAAGAGGACGAGGATCCTACCTCTGTCCTCGGGGCAGTGGATCGCACCACCGATGGACCCGAGTACTCTGAGCCGAAAGGCAAGAGATGTGAAGGGGACGAGGATCCCACATCTGTCTTAGGCGCCACCTTCGAGTATAGTGATTCCGAGGACGAGTCCTTCCCTCCCACCAGTCCAGCACCGGTCATTGGTGAGCTCACCCATCTGAATGGGCTCACGTGGGTAGAGTCGCCGGCCCTTTGGCTGGACGCAGCTGCCACCCTAGCAGTAGGCGAGAAATCCTTGAGGGATGCCGAATCGCTAGCAGTCATGACCAGAGCAGACCGAGCTAGGGAACAGGCCACAGCAGAAGTCCAGAGTCACCCGAAGTTCCCCCACCCTGAGGCCCAGAGTCATCCAAAGGCAGCCGGAAAGGTACCTGAGCCCGTTAAGCCCCCAGAAAGTAGCTCCCACTACGACCAGGTCGTAGATCGCCAGGACTGGAAGCTGATCAAGGAGCGCTTTGAGGAGATAGCGGCCCAGTACGGGATGTTTGACGTTGACGCGTGTTGCGACTCCATGGGCGTTAACCGGCAGGTTGACACCTATTGGACCGATTGCTTGAAGGAAAAGTGGCGCGGGAAACACGTTTGGTGCAACCCCCCTTACACGAAGGATTCAGACTTGATAGAAAGAATTCTTCGGCATTTCCTTGCTGAGTGGCGCGCCGATCCGGAAAACACCTCGGCGATGTTCCTTCTGCCAGACTATGACGCCCCCTGGAGGCGGTTGATTCACCCCAAGTATGGGCTTCATCCGGTCAAGGTCTTTGACACGAAGGACGAAAAAGGTCGTCCCAACCACCTCTTCGAGTCCCCTGATGGAGGTCGACCCCCGCTGCGCTGGCCGGTCCTTCTGGTGTGGGCCCCAGCAGCCAGCAGGGCAAAGCCCCGAGCGCCGCCTGCGCGAAAGGACAGTGAGGCAGAACCCGACGAGCCTTTAGTCACTACAGGGGTTGCAGCAAAGGCCAGGGCAGCGTCAGGCCCACTGAAGGCTGATGAGTTCGTCCGCGCCTTGCAAGCGGAATACGAACGCAGCCAGTACCTCAGCTCGTTGAAGGAAGAACTGATCGCAGCTCCACATCAGAGGACAGACACATTTCGCATGGTAGACGACATGATATGGCGAGTGGCAGAAGGGCGGTATCAGCTAGTGCTAGCTCAGGATTCCCCCCTCAGAGAGCTGGTGATGCGCGAAGCACACGAGTCCCCAGCAGCAGGGCACACAGGAAGGGATAAGACACTGGACAGGGTATCCCGTCGCTTTTGGTGGCCACGCATGAGCAAGGATGTCACCGACTGGTGCAAATCCTGCGTCGTGTGCCAACAGACCCGGCCACGCAACGGGTATCCAGACGGTCGGCTTAACCCCCTGCAAGTCCCAGTAAGACTGTGGCAAGTGGTTAGTATCGACTTCGTCACTGGGCTGCCCCGCACAGAGCGAGGGTACGACGCGTTTGCTACCTTCACGGACAAGTTGTCCAAGATGGTGCACGTAGTCCCCATGCTTTACGCTGACAGCTCAGATGCACAGATCGCGCGCATGTATTTCGACCAAGTGTGGCGTTTGCACGGCGCTCCCATGAAGATCGTCTGTGATCGGGACTCCCGCTTCAGGGATGAGATGCATCTCGAGCTACATCGGTTGATGGGAGTCAAGGTTGCCTCTACCACGCCGTACCACCCACAAGGTGATGGGCAGGCAGAGCACACAAACCACACGGTCGAACGCATGTTGCGCGCGTATGTCGACGCCAACCAGCACGATTGGGATTTGTGGTGTACCCCGGTCGAGTACGCCATTAATGACTCTCGTTCCGCCGTCACGGGATTCACCCCTTTTGAACTGACGTATGGTCACGCTCCGGCCTCTCAGCTGGACTTCTTCGTGGAGGCAGCACTTGCATCACGGAGAGGCCGAGCTAAGGGGGGGAGGGGCGCAGCAGTAAAAAAGGGTACAGCCCACGAGACAGCCCGCCAATTTGTTCGCCAGTTGCAGCTCGCTAGGGAGAAGCTGCTCTTAGCTCAGCAGCAACAGATCGCCCAGTACGACGCGCGTCACAAGTCCAGGAGTTACGCAGTAGGCGATGAGGTTTGGGTGGATGCCACGCACCTCACCCAGCCGGGCGACCGCGGGTTGCACAAGAAATTGCTTAAGAAGCGCCTCGGGCCCCTTCGGGTGCTGGAGGTCTTTCACAGCGACAGGCAGATGGCCCTTCCCGCGAGCGATAGAGGCGCACCGTCGGCCTATAGGTTGCAGACGCCTAAGCAGTGGAAAGTGCACGATGTGTTTACCGTGGACCGGCTTTCGCCAGTAGAGTCGGGCAGCCGCTTCGTTGAGAGAGCTAAGGAGATTCCCCCTCCTCCGTTGGACGTCGGCGGGCGCAAGGAAACCCACGTCGAGAGGGTGGAGCGTTCGCGCACGCGCCAGCGTCAGGGCAGGAAGTGGACAGAGTACCTGGTCAAGTGGACAGGAATGCCCCGCAGTGAGAACGAGTGGAAGACCCGAGAGGATCTGGAGTGGGACGGAGCCGGCAGGCCCGGTGTTCCCAACCGAGCGTTGTTGGAGTTTGAGAGGATCGAGGCTAAGAGAGTGGAGCGAGAGAAGCTTAGGGTCCGTAAGAGGCGCGACGAGTCCGCAGGAGCGGTATGGACCACGCTATCGGAGGAGCTCAAGGTAGACGGAGCAATGCCATGGGTGCCAGAGGAGAGGTTTGATGAGGAAGTAGGAACTTTCGCGAGAGTATCTGCTCAGAGCACCCTGCCGCCAGTCAACGGAGCCGCAGCACTTGAGAAGGAGCCAGTCGGCCAGTCTAAGATTCTCGTATTGTTTTGTGGGACCGGGTCAGTCGAGAGGCAGTTCACTAAGCAATTTCCCAACAGCGAAGTAGTTGCCGTAGACATTCAGCCCAAGTGGGGCCCCACACATTGCAAGGATATCATGCGATGGGACTACCGACAGTTCAGACCAGGACACTTCGACGTAGTCTGGGCTAGCCCACCTTGCACAGAGTACAGCCAAGCGAAGACGGTAGGCATCCGAGATTTGCGTGCTGCGGACAGGCGAGTTCGTAGGACATTGGAGATCATCCGGTACTTGAGGCCCGAAGCATACTTCATTGAGAACCCGAAGGGAAGAGAGCCCCACGGGTTGCACACGCGTCGCTGCATGAGCAATCTACCAGCTCCGCACCTCGTCACGTACTGCAAATACGGGACCGCATACAGGAAGCCCACGCACATCTGGACCAACGTTCCGTTGCGCACACCCTTGCGAGTGTGCGATTCCGATACGCCTTGCGAGTTCTTCCGGCAGCACGGTAGGCACGAGAAAGTAGCGCAAGGAGGGCGCGCGATGAGAGCCGGAGGTGTGTTTGCGAAGGGCATGGGAGCGCGAGAGAATTTGTATGGGATTCCGTCGGCACTGTTAAAACAGCTTTTCCACAACCTGACCCTACATGAAGAGGTGCATGCGTTCCTGTCTGATCTGCTTGTCAGGGAGGATCTGAGCGAGATGAGCGTTTTAGTCCAGTCAGCTGTTGTTGAGAGTGACCCGCCCGAGTTTGAGCCGGAACCGATAGCGTTAGCGGGAGTGCGAGCTGAGGTGACGATCATACCTGAGGGCGGATGGGAATCTGACGCGAGTGGTCTTAGCGATTGAGAGCGTTGGGGAGCGTCGGGAAGAGCGGTGGCTCCGGCCTTGGCGAGACCAGGCGGCAGGTGAGAACCTGGGTAATCCATCCGAGAGAGCAGTGGCTCTAGCCTCGGCACAGCCAGGCAACAGGTGGAAATCTGTATAATCCATTTGAGCAGTGGCTCTAAGCCTCGGTATGACCAGGCGGCAGGTGAGAACCTGGGTAATCTATCCAACCGAGCAGTGGCTCTAGCCTCGGCGCGACCAGGCAACAGGTGGAAATCTGTATAATCCATTTCACGAGAGCATTGGCTCCGGACCTGGCACGACCGGGCAGCAGTTGGAGATCTGGGTAAAAGCTCTAGCACTCCGAGGAGGCGGTGAAGGTTTAAAACCTTTCCTCCGGGCCGGCATCCCGAGAACTGTCAGGTAATTGGCAAACCTATTGTCATCCCCTGTAAGTGTACCGTGTTGGGAGGTTTAAAACCTTGAGCGTGGTAATGGATGTGAGACCTTGAGCCTTGGGGGAGCCTGGTAGTGCAGATGGCAGACCGGTGAGAGGCCGACCCTTGTGCTTAAGAGGTCGATCTCCTTATTGCGGTGTGTCTTGGGAAGTGTAATGTCATCCCAGACAACAGGCGGCTGAGACCTGTATAATCATTCTGAGCAACAGTAGAAGATCTGTATAAAAACTTTACTGGTCCGACGTGGTCAGCGTGGACGTGACCTTCCCTAAGGGGGGGGGAGTTGTGCTAGGAGGCAAGCACAAGAGCAAGAAAAACGGCTAAGTACAAAACGCAAGAGTACTCAGTACGGAGTACAGTAGGACCGATCAGAATGATGTTGATGTGAGGTGCCTAGCCTGTTGTACGGAGTACTCAGTACAGTTGAGTTATGGAAAGAGTTCCTGAATGTATAAGAACTCTAAGTGTAACCCGTTTCGGGGAGATGAACTGAACTGAAAAGTATAACATAAAAGTAAAGAGCCGTAACTGCTGTATATTGTGTATTGAAAGCATGCACTGATAGCAAAAGCATAACTATATAGATTTACGAAACCGAAGTCTTGTAGTTGACCAAGCGTAATCATACCTCGTGCGGTCGTTTAATAAGTGTAGATAGAATAAGTCCGAAACCGTAAAGAAGAGAAGAAGCAAGGGTGTAGACTCCTACAGTTGTCAGTTGCCTTTTACCTCATGATATAGCATGCAATCCTTATAGGAAGCAGCTGTTACAGTTTTAGGGTTGCAGCCCTACAGTCTTTGGGTTGTTGCCCGAATTTTTGTCATGTCTGTGCTGATTGCAGCATGACCTGTATGCCAAAACACGAAGTTTTACCTATTATATAGGTGGCATTTAGGGTATGTTACGTTACAGTGACCCGTATCTCACACAGTGGTTTTAGGGTGTTACATGTGATCAGTAACCCTAATATATGCTAAATTAAAGCAGTATATAATTTTTCAAAGATATTTTAGCAAAACTGCAGTTAATCTTGTACTGTGTGTTACGTGGTTTTCAGGAGGTATGTTACACCCCTGACACACACATTTATTTTTAGGGTGTTACAGGGTGTTACAAGTGCTGCATAAATCAGGGATTATTTTTTGATAGCTGAATAATCAGATCAGCAAAAAAAATCAACCCGAATTTTTCATTTTGAAATTGTACGTGTGAACTTTTTACGCATTTCGTTACAGCCAATATGTACACCCCTATATATTACACACCTAATATCTAGGGTGTTACACGAGATATGACCATGGTCATTGTGTTTTTCTAATACCCTAATAGGCATAAAATCACAATCTAAAATAAAATGGGGTCGAAATTTCAGTTTTGAAATTTATCGCCAACGATTTTCACCCATTTTATAGCTTTTTGGTCATATGATTTATTACTTCAGTAACATATCTCAGTGTGTGTGGAAGTTGCAAGCTACAGAACTATTGCAACTTATGTCACTTTTGCACATGATATATTTCATGGCAATATTGTGAACATCTCTGATGGTCAACATCTATGGTTGAGCCAAAAAATGGGTTTTATTGATTTGAAACCCATGGAAGTTAACTTACTTCCCAATGACTTATTAGATATATCAACTGTAAGTGGATTTACCACTTAAGTGACAATTTGTCGGAACCTATGATATATTTGGGCATATGGCTGTGCACTGAGAGAATATCAAAATGATATTTCTAGATTCCAAATATATCAGGACATGGCTTGATAATAATCTAAGCAGTTCCACACAACACAATGTGTGTGTGTGGTGTCCACAACAACCTCTATCAGTTCAATATATTGTTAATGATCTGAGAATGTACATGCAAGTGTGCTGATCAATTCTGAATCAATTGTCACAATGCATTGTGTGGTTGTTGTTCTTGCTCCAGCGATAATATGTGAGACGTGTGGACAATGCTCAGCAGTGACCAGCTGCTATCTGAGCATTGTATGATGCCTTCGGGTCTGGAGATTTCTCTATCCAGCCCTACAGCATGTTGGTTGATTCTGTCCCCATCTATCGCCATCACTTGACATCCAGCTGTTATCGTGATCAAGCTGGATGGTATCTATGTTATCATACACATGGTTGATATATAGTTGAACATTTCACTTCTGAATTAGTGAATGTTAATAGTAGTGTCAGTGATTTACACTTGTTATATAAGTAATGCATAGGCATGGTGACTTATTTAGGCAGTGACTTATTTACAAGTGAGTATGTGTGTCAAAGTTATTTGCAACATATATGGTACTTACTCCCGGATGGACGGCGCCCTCACGAGCTAACCACCCCCGACCAGAGCGGAGAGTTGCCCAGCTGACAGTTTCCACGGCCGAACCGGCGGAAGTCGTGCAGCATTGGAGTGGGCACTTCAGCACTTTAGATACCAAGATTAAGCAATTTCTTTGATATATACATCACTTATATACAGATGATTAATGGTATTACAATATATATAGTATACCAAGATGATATCATGCAAGATGCTCTGCATACCACGTGCTGAATAAGTCTAGCATGATAGATTTCAACTTAGTAGATATTGTAATCTTGAATATTTCTCATTCACAATAATGAGTTGATAGGCTTATTTCACATGCAGCTCAGGTGAGCATTCCTTCCAGTGATCCACCATAGAACGACAAGTCCATCCCATGTATCTCGACATGCATGTCAGGACTTTGTCGAGCTAATTATGATGTTAACAACCACCTTCAGGCACCTTTTGCTAACATGGATTCCAAATATAACATTCACTGCAGAATGCTTGTGCAATGTTCCTGTATTGATATGTCCAGTTGTTAACGTGATCAAACTGGATAGATGATACATGTACAATCATAGTAATGCTCAGTATATAGCGTACAGGTGGTGAAATGCACATCTAATGCATGCATTCTGTATATACTCTTGACAGTGTGCTGCAGAGTATGCAATGATCTGTGATGTGGAATGTGTGTGTGTGTAAGCAATCACACAGCATTCATGCGTCCACACTCATTATTGTAAGTTAGTATAATGTGACAGTAAGTAAAGTATAGTATCTCATCAACATCAGAGTATATATGGCATGATGTAGTATTTTGTCATCATGCGTCCGTTCGGGATAATTTTGGATAGTATACATATATGCTGAGATGCACAGATGATCGTAGCAATATTTTGACATCATCATCGTAAAATTGTAAAATGATCGTAGCACGCTGCAAGTGAATTTGTGCAATCGCGCGCGCTGCTGATGAAAAGCATATATCGTCGCCATTTCTCAGCGCATGATACGAGCGCTGACTTATGCTGACTTGTGCGCGGATCATAAATCCGTCGATGATTTCTATGCCGTATCTCATTCTGTGTAATTTTCAACTGCGAATCATCCATGCGCGTGCATGTGCTTGCCGCGCATACTTCTGATTGCGAATCACTTCTGCGAGAACATATGATTGACGCGCATGCTTTCAGCTGCGAATCGATATCTCGCGCATCGACATATATGATCGTCGTACAGTATACATTTCTCAAAGCTGCAATTCATTCTGTGCGCGTATGTGACCAGAGAGCATTTTTATGCCTCGTGCACACCTTTTCGCACAGTAAATTTGATGATCAGCTGTATGTGCGATACTGCGAATGCGACAATAATCTCGCGCACTGTCTTCGCTATTGCAGCGGTATATGCGATATATCAATATGCGTATTATTCGACTGCGTCGCCTGATATGCTTTGCGCTCCGCAACCTGTAAACACAAAATTATTGATATCTACGCGCTGCACTCACACTAGAGTTCTCGTTCTCGCCTGGACGATAGAATACCACTCTTAAGGCTTGCGCAGGCGAGCCTTAGTATATCTTTATGTTTAAGATAATAACACGGTGTTAAGGAACAGCAACACGCGTGTAGATATGTGCGGGTATGAGTGCAGACTTCGGACAGAAGATGCTGCTCTAGCACAACGCTAGCTCATATACCAGATGTCCCCCAACTCATAGTTGGCACCGCAATCGGGTTGTGAACCCAAGACATTGGTTGAACGACCGGCTATCGGCTAAACGAATAATGCGTTTGCCACATGATACTGCGCATGCTTATTCAGAACATGCTAGAAGCAAAGATGCATACTTCTCCGAACCATTTCGGTTCTTCAAGATGGATCTTGCTTTGCCATCTCGAGTTCGACGTACGAACTCTCGATGACAGGTATCATTCAAGTCTTTCCTTGAATAAATGACAGATGATGTGACGTCTCATCTCGATGACATGTACAGTCATAGTCGACCGTACTGACTACTGTCTGACGACTGTCTGACGACTGTCTGTCATAATAATATATGACATGACATGACATGACATGGTATGACATGTCTGACAGGTATGACACGTATGACATGTATGACACATGTGTCATCGGTCACAACCCTGACATCAGGGCAAACGGTAGGGGACCTGTAGTCCTCCTCCCACACCCGCTCCCAGTGAACCTGCTCCAGGGATTTCCCTGGAGCAGACAGGGGGGAAGCAGGCGGGGGCACCGCACTGCTCCGTGACCCCTCCCTCAACAAAGATGCACTGTGAGTGTGGTGTGGGGAAGAGTGCTCGGTGGGTGCCGGTGCCGTGTACATGTCACTGTCCTCACCGTCACCCTGCACCACCGTCATTCCTGCAAACAGAGAGCAAGTCTCTGTGAGTGCAGGGACGGTGTGCGTGTGGTGGACGGGCGAGGACAGTGACTCACACTGTGCTGCAAACAGTCCAGCAGACACCACCGACGAGTCTGCTCGGTCCTGCGGAGCATGATCCACAAGAGCTGACCCGTGCGGTGTCTGCTGTGTCCGGCCGGAGTGGTACTCTCTGCAACAGGCGAGCACCACCGCAGCCGTGGACTGTGGTGAGTGCTGTGACACCTCGAGAGGTGCATCATGCTGTGCAGAGGCAGGTGCAGAAGCAGGGATGTCAGGCAGCAAGTAGGGGGGAGTGGGAAAGGGGTCACAAGCCTTCTGTTCTGTGCCGGTCCGGAACATCCCGAAGTGCACTCTTCCGAGTGACAACGAGACATTCTCGGACTGTGCACAGAACTTTTGGAATTTGGCTTCCGCATGTTGTTGTAGGCGGTCCCACTCCTGTTGTTGAGCCTCGGAGAGGCCGTCCCAGTCCCCATCGTCGTCAGACTCATCGGAGTCCCCGTGCTCCTGACTGGCGGAGTGAGAACTCTCCTCACCCTCACTGTCAGAGCACGAGTCCTCCTGGTACCCGACAACTGCTGGGGTGCCGTGCAACAGACAGAAGGACTCTAGTGCCTGTTCAGACTCCTCGTAGGCAGTCTGAAACTGGGCGGCTAGGATCTCCGTCCGAGCATGCTCCGCAAGCAGCTTCGGGTCTAGGTGGAAAGCATGAGCCGACATCAGCTTCGGGCAGTCGGCAGCCCTGTGCCCCTTTGACCCACAGGTCCAGCATTCCCCTCGGAACTGCTGGGTCTGCCGATCAAAGACGACACGGGACTTGCCCTTGCCCTTGCCTTTGGCGGATCTCTGCTTGCCCTTACCGCCCGTCTTACCACCCTTGCGGGGAAAGACTCCTGCACGGTAACCAGAGCC
This sequence comes from Cymbomonas tetramitiformis, assembly GCA_001247695.2. Classification (NCBI taxonomy): domain Eukaryota; kingdom Viridiplantae; phylum Chlorophyta; class Pyramimonadophyceae; order Pyramimonadales; family Pyramimonadaceae; genus Cymbomonas; species Cymbomonas tetramitiformis. The sequence goes on along the minus strand of LGRX02009791.1, from coordinate 4,755 downwards.
AATCCCTTTAAAAGGGTTAGTGCGACGAGGCGGAATGTACTGACGGGAAGAGGTGCGGTCAGGGACTCCCCTGCGGCCATGTGCACCACGGCTTCCGCCGTGATGCGAACCTGCATCATTGTAGAAAGCAGCCGTTAGTGGGGACTTGAGTTTCGTCCCCGCGTTCCTGTGCACTGCCCGTGTCTCACGGAAACAGGTCAGCAAGGAAAGCGAGGAGTCAGCATCGAGCTTCTCCTCTGTGTAGGCATCATGCACCGCCTTATAAAAGACGGGACAGATCCTACGGAGAAACAATGCAATCCGTGCCTTCTCGGAGATGGTCACGGTGCACCTAGGACCCAAGTCAGACTCAACGGTGTCCAGAGAAGTCTGGAACACGTCAATGTAGTCCGCTGGGTCCTGGCCAGCCCTCAGGTCAACTCTGTCACCAGCGAATAGGAAGTCCGCAGCGCTGAACTCCTCGTGATCGGGCACAACGTGCCTCACGAGATGAACAAGCGCGATCTTCCCATCCCCTGGGAAGAGTCTGTCAGCCTTGCGCAGGATACGCAAGGCGTCTCCTGCGCAAAGCGACTGGAGCAATTCCAACAGCAGGAGATTCGCCTTCTGCGGAACCTCCAAACCGTGGTTTTGCAAGTCGAACATCAACGCCATCTTAGGGTGAACGAGTCTGAGCCTGGAATCGAGTTGCTCAACCAGGATGTCCAAAAGCAAACGAGCATTCTTCTCGTTGCTAGTGAATTTCCAGGTCTTTGCAGACTCTCCAGGCTCGACGCATTTCCCTTTGATGACGCTGAGTAATGCATCGAACTCCGCGGGCTTGCGCAACAATTCCCATGCTAGGTTGTTGCAAACTGACAATTCTGACGTGTCCGAAGCATTCGCTGGCGTCGGTGTGCCATTCAAAGCACCGAATTTAAGTTGATGTTTTCTCGCCCCTGGGGGGTGCGTCAGCAAGCGTCTCGGCAGAACCGGCGGTGTGGCGTACGGAGTAGATGACATCTAGATAATCAAAAAGAAAGAACTACAAGCAAGGCAACACTAGCAATCCCTAACAGGATAATAAGCAAGCAAGCAATCAAATTTCACAACAGGAGCACCAAGAGGGTGCCAAAAAAGGGAAGGGGGAAGAAAGCCTGTGATGCAAAAACAACACAGTTAGCAGTCAGTGGTGATGGCGTGGAGGAGCTCTTCGTTCAGTCCCGCGATTTTTTAAGGGTACTCGCGCGAGATTGTCAGGGTCCCTACGGTTGATCAGGCCGTCCCAGGATTTTCCTAACTAATTTAAACGCTGAAACGGAACGTACGATTCCTCTCACTCACCACTACTTGCCTACTTTACTTCCATGATCCCTAGATGGCGCGCCCCCTTGGCGCTTCCCTAAGCGTTTAGCCGACCATAATCGGCTCCTAGCCTTAGGCCGGTGGTGGGGCCAAACCTGCGAGAAGACCCAGTCAGTAAACAGACAGGTCAAACAGGAAGCACTGCAACGCTCAGGGTTTCGCACTCAGAATCTCTCTCAACATACAGAAGATATAATATATATAGTTCTAGTATGCTGAGTGTGATGCGAAATGAGCTAGTGTGCTCTGTCTCATGTGACAACCGAACTCGATCAGAGGAGATGACAATCGGGTCAGTGAAGTAGTCAGAGGTGTCGAGCCGTATCGGTGATGACAGCGGTCAGGTCGCGTCGGTGATGACTGCGGTCACGATGGGTCGGTGATGACAACTCTGATGACTGAGCTCGGACTGAATGTCAACTCCAGCAACGTATGACATGTATGACACATGTGTCATCGGTCACAACCCTGACATCAACCCCCCCAAAATCAACAAGGCCACGGCGAGCGAGCGCGGGAATCGCTGGGAAGAGAGTTGCTTCCTCACCTCCACTGGCAAATGCTCGTCGAAGGCGGAAATCCGCCCCTTGCTTAGGATAACGAAACATCGGCTCCTTGTGTCATTGTGTTATGCCCAGATAAAGACTCTTATATGATGGTAAATTAAAATTTGATATGATTATAGTCGTCGACTTCTCAGAGCGTAACACCTCATACGAATAATCAATAATGTGGCATTATATTTATCAACGTTATTCAAAGGTGTTTCAATAGGATAATGTGATGAAGCATATTGTAGTGGCCAAACATCGAAAGGTAGCATACTGATAGAATACTCGAAATCATGCGGAAAGAGCATTAATACGGAAGGTTAACGACTCGATACCCTCCCTTATGAATCAACATCTAGGTCGGCCAAGTCACAATATGGAGATTTAGCCCATTCATTTGTACAAACAAATGGTTGAAGTGCGTAAGTCGTGAAAAACTAATGAAGTTTTCTATATACTTTGTTGAATTTGGATAGAGTACGCTAAAGTTATGTGGTTTTGAATAATTTTGGTGCCAGACTTTTGCAGCTCACTGAAAACCTGGCAGTTTTCAGGACGTTTACCTCCATAACTAGAGATAGGTAAATTTCTGGGCATGTGTTGAGCAGAACTTCTGTTTGTTTGGCCCTCCTGCTGAAGCCCCTGAAGTGGTGTGCACTTTGGAGGGCATCGATTTGGAGGCCTGCCGAGTCATGCCAGAGCTTATGGACCCCACAGAGTTACAAACCCTAAATGTCTATTTTCGTCCATAAGCTCTGGGGACGAGAGTAATTTCCCCCTATTTCTCTTTTCTGTTGATAACCCCTCTCCCTGGAGGTGTGCAGTTTTAAACAGTATGCCTTTCATTTGAGACCGCATCTCCCGCGAGCTCTCCAAAATTGCATGGTAATAAAGTCGCCGGCACTGGCATATTGAATATTGCGAGACTAGCGAAGTGACGGAGTCCTGAGGTAGCCTACCACGACTACTCTGAAAGGATGGAGCGCTCGCTTTGAATAGACTGTATGGCAACAGTGTGAACCGGCTGTGTGGGTCTCGGCGTTACCGGAACCCTTGGAGCGTTGCTTCTGGGCTGCTGCGTAGGCGCTCGTGAAGGCTTGACAGGATCGCGTCAGCTCCAGCAAGAAGGCAGTTGAAGGGCGTCGAGCAAGGTGGAACGATCGTGCTGTGGCAAATTCGGAGTGCGTGCGGAGGATCGAAGCCGTCCGCTGGTGAGGCTGGTGGCGTGCTGCGGTGAATCGTTTCCGGTCCTTAAAGCGGCACTGCGGCGGCTACGCACCTGTACAGTTGGTAGTGCGCGACGGTGCGATTCCCCCTGATCCCAGAGCCTGACCACCGACGGGAAAGGCTGGTTGTGCGCCGGCGTCACACCCGGCTGCTGCGCGACAGCGTCACATCCGGCAGCACACCGCCGGCATCGCACCCGGCACGCACACGGGTGGATGGGGGAGGGCCTTGAGCCCCTCACTAGGCCTCCATCCTTACAGGCGCACACACACGTGAGTGGGCAGTGAAGTCCGGCACAAGTATGTCGGTAAAACGTAGAACGACCCGATCCGGGGGCGGTCCGTGGGGGCAGCAGCCGTGTCAGATACTTCGGTTTCGTCTTGCGGGCTGGGGGATGGTGTTTCATTGGAGGGGTCAAACAGGAATTCACAACTCTCTTTTTGGAGCGGAATGCGTTATTGTGCGGGTCCGAGTATGTAGGGCTAGGGTACGTTGGTGGTTCCTCGGGCGTCGAGTAGGTTGGTGATGTGCGGTCCGGAGGATGTAGGGCTAGGGTACGTTGGTGGTTCCTCGGGCGTCGAGTTGGTTGGTGATGTGCGGTGCGGAGGATGTGCAGGGCTGGGCGTTGTGGTTCCTCGGGCGTCGAGTTGGTTGGTGATGATGTGCGGTCCGGGTATGTAGGGCGAGAGGTACGTTGGTGGTTCCGTCGGGCGTCGAGTTGATTGGTGATGTTGCGGTCCGGAGGATGTGGAGCCGAGGTGGTGGTTCCTCCAGGCGTCGGGTTGGTTGGTGATGTGCGGTCCGGAGGATGTAGGGCCAGGGTACGTTGGTGGTTCCTCGGGCGTTGAGTCGACTGGTGGTGTGCGGCTCGGAACGTGTAGGGCCAGTGTGTTAGAGTTTCACATAGGCGTGTATCGAAAGGCAATAAAGATAACAATACAGAAATTAAATAACTGTATTGATCACGGATCATCACAACAGTTCTCCAATGCTGCTATGTACATGCCTGATTATGCGACACGCTATGCGACGCTCATGTCTGTTCAATCGCACCAAGAACTTCAAAACCAGGTCTGTGTTCCTATTGTCACAGAAACTTCTGATACGTTGGCGACCGTGGGCGTCTCGGATTTACCGGGTATCTTGTCCACGGTGACGATGGTGTGCAGCGAATATGGAGATCATTAGAAGGGCTCTACTATCTATTCGGAGGTCAATAGTAGAGCTCTACTATCTATTCGGAGGTCATCAGTAGAGCTCTACTATCTATTCGGAGGACATTAATAGAGCTCTACTATCTATTCGGAGGTCATCAGTAGAGCTCTACTATCTATTCGGAGGTCATTAGTAGAGCTCTACTATCTATTCGGAGGTCATCAGTAGGGCTCTACTATCTATTCGGAGGTCATTAGTAGAGCTCTACTATCTATTCGGAGGTCATTAGTAGAGCTCTACTATCTATTCGGAGGACATTAATAGAGCTCTGCTATCTATTCGGAGGTCATCAGTAGAGCTCTACTATCTATTTGGAGGTCATTAGTAGAGCTCTACTATCTATTCGGAGGTCATTAGTAGAGCTCTACTATCTATTCGGAGGTCATTAGTAGAGCTCTACTATCTATTCGGAGGTCAT
>LGRX02009790.1:0-16655 GCA_001247695.2 Cymbomonas tetramitiformis | reverse complement strand
TTGTTTCTAATTTAACCAAACTGTCTTTATCTTCTTTGTGGTGTCGGAGGCCTCTCATATTCATACCCATCATAATCAAATTGTCAGAGTGTTGTGCTAGTTGTAGTTTTGTAAGTCGGTCTAATTCTTCTGATTGTTTAATGACACTTTTGTGTTTTGCTTTTTGTAAAATGCATCTGCCATCTGCGTCATAGATGTTCTCACAATCAAAGATTTTGTTTGTGCATTTGGTTTTTAGGATTATTCTCTTTTGTTTATGAGAGTGTTTCCTGCGGTATCCATGTGTGTGGGGTGCGCTAGAAAGCTTTCCTTTGCCTGAGATGAGGTGATTATAAGCAGTGTAGGTAGATTTACACTCTTTGTTTTCAGGATTTGGCTTTGTTGGATGTGCATCAATTTTCGGGAGGTGAATTCTTAATGATTGTCGTATGGTTGAGATGGCTTTGTTATTTTCGTGTTTGGTTATCCTAGCTTCTCTGCCCGTTTGTGGAAGAATTCTAATGTTTAGGTTTTCAAGTTCGTATAGTAGATCTCTGTTTAGTTGTGCTGCCGAGAAGAATTTAGTGTTGTGCAGGATGTGAAAGGCTTTGTGGGCTAGTGTAAAATTGAAAACCCCCATGTTGTTCGGGTGTACTCGCAGTTTCAAGGTTATGCGGTGCACACTTAGGTCTTGAGGGAGAGGTGTGAAACTGTCGTTCTGGTGTTTATTGGTAGAAATATCAAAATCACAATAAATAATCTTTCTTTCTGGAATCATGTGAACCGCCGTTGACCATATTTCATTTATCACAAGGAGATGAATTTGAATGTTGGTGTTATTCGTATTCGAGGTGTGATGATATTTCCTATGTGATTCGATGGCTTCTGAAACAATTGTTTCATTAGTGGTGTGTGTCTTCCATTCCAGTCTGAACGTTTCTATCAGAGTTTCTATCTGCTTTTTAGGTGTGGCACCTCTCCGTGTGAGGATATGGTGGGAAGGTGAGGTCATATTTGGGCCGCTGGTTACCGCGTCATTTCCAGTGGGTTCCAGGTTTTTTAGCCCCAGTGTGTTGCGGATATTCTTGGCCAGCAGCTCTATTTCTTTCCTGATTTCTAATCGGTATTTATGTATTTCCTTTTGCATCGTTTTTTCGCCATACTCCCCGCTACATAGGTCATATTTTAGGTACTCGAAAAAAGAGGTCTGATGGGAACCTCTGTTCCACTGGGCCCATCTGAAAGCGGTTTTTGCTACCCATGTGCCACAGTTGTATGTATCTGTTTGAAATGTATCCTTGCTAATGGTAATTGTGGATTCCTTATATTCTGTGGTGGCTTTGAGATTTTCCAGCCAGGTTCTGAGTGCTACCACAATCGTATTGATGGTTTCTCTTTCGGCTTTATCTCCAAAAGGGTCATATATGTAAGCTTCTATTTCCCCAGATGATGATAAGCGGATCATTATGAGGCGCCAGTGTATATTGTCACACACGCCTATTTGTGTGTGGCCATATTTCTTGAGTCTACTGATAATGAGTTGTGTGAATTTTTGGTCCTCCACTGTCATTTTTAGCATCATGTCTGTGAGGTCCATGGGGACAATGGTACTCGGGTCCCGAATTTTCATTACGTCACCAACATGAGTTGTATTTAACCACCCCTTTTCTGAGAGAAGTGATTCCGTGGCCATTTTATTTCCATCTATTGCATTATCTTCGGTGCTTGCTCCACCGCTTAACATCTGATCAGGTTCAGGCATATTATGTTGTTCGGTATCATTGCCCTTCTTGCGGTGGGTTTCATATTTCGTTATTTTTAGGGGTGATTTCATTTTAGATTTCTTTGTATTTTGGGTCCGTGTCCTCTCCCAAAGCCATGCCATTTTGGGGTTTTGAATCATATATTTCAAGGCGCTCTTGCTTATCCTTTTGCAGGCCTTAGGTATCTTGTGGGCTAAGTGTATTATGGCTCTAGGCCCCGGAAAATATTGTGTAGGGTTCAACTTCATTTTGCTGAGTCCCGCCATTAAATGAAGAAACATGATAGTGGGCCCGTAAGTGGTCGTTTGCAGTTCTGCTCGTGGTTTAATATTTTCCTCACATCTCAAGAGGTGTCGCACTATGTAATATGTCATAATTATGCTGTCGCTTATGTCTTTATCAGTTATTATCTCCATTTAAAATTATTATTGTAAAGTATTGTTGCAAGCCGTACTAAGTGTTCTGCAAGCCGTATTGAGTTATTAGTGAACCATGTTAGAGTACCTGCACACTGTAATAAGTATATTGCGGGCCATATAAAGAGGGCCACGTAACACTTTAAGTTAACTAAGTGTGTTGTAAAGTTATCTACAGGCCGTATTAAGTTATTAGCAAACCAAAGCGTGTCTGCTGTAGGCCGTATTAAGTTATCTGCGTGCGGTGTTTGGTTTTCTACGGTCCAAGCATACTGCCGTATTATACTAGCATATATGTGAGTTGAGTTTTCCGGGATATGTGTTAAGTTATCAGTCTGACATAATAAGCTGAAAGACTGTTTTGTTGGGTTATCAGACTTCCTTGTTTGGTATGCAGGCTTGAATATTGAGTTGACAAACTTTTGTATAGTGTTATTATTCTGTTGTGCTGTGCTAGGAGGCAAGCACAAGAGCAAGAAAAACGGCTAAGTACAAAACGCAAGAGTACTCAGTACGGAGTACAGTAGGACCGATCAGAATGATGTTAATGTGAGGTGCCTAGCCTGTTGTACGGAGTACTCAGTACAGTTGAGTTATGGAAAGAGTTCCTGAATGTATAAGAACTCTAAGTGTAACCCGTTTCGGAGATGAGAACTGAACTGAGAATTGTAACATAAAAGTAGAGAGCCGTAACTGCTGTATATTGTGTAACTATTGAAAGCATGCACTGAAAGCAAAAGCATACTAGAAGGATTTACAAAACCGAAGTCCGATAGTAGACCAATCGAAACCATACCTCGTGCGGTCGTTTAATAAGTGTAGATATAATAAGTCCGAAACCGTAAAGAAGAGAAGAGCAAGAGTGTAGACTCCTACAAAATGGTAATTAGTCCGTGTTTTCACGTTGCTTCCCTGTTTTTTTGCGCGAATTCTGATCAAAACCACCTTGCCTCGCGTGATTAGCTAGCGTAGACCCTTTCTGCGAAATCGAGAATGGCTGTTCTTTTGCTTGCGTTGCGCGGCGGTGTGTGGGTTTGAGGGTTCCAGGTACTCTGGGGACCGCGTTGGCGTGGAGGGATCTAGCCCAACGACAAAATCTTTTGGGGTGCGCGCGTTGCCTTTTCCTTAGCACACATACGCACTCACGGCCTTGAGCCGTAATTTAGTACTCGCAGGTACCGCAGAATCAAATCGCTCCAGTTTTCCAGCAATTCCGACCCTCTGCGGCGGAAGCGCTGCGCAATTTTTTTAAATCTTGCGTAGCTTTTGTTGGAATTCGGGGTCGGTTTGAGATCTCGCGTGCCTTTAGTTTAGCCATCTAGTCCCCCCTATTCGGAAATCGCCGCGCTTCGGCCGGTGTGACTGCTTGTGCTCTCGCACAAGTGGCGGATTTCTGGGAGCGGGTGCTAGTTGCCGCGCGTGGCGTGGGGCGTTTTTCAATTAGTTAGTTTGCAAGCATACCGCGCGTGATGTTCCCGATGGAGCTTTAATTTTCTAGTTTCCTCTGTTCCGGAAATCTCCGCGCTTCGGCCGGTGTGCCTGCTTGTGCTCGCGCACAAGTGGTGAATTTCTGGATCGGCGGGTGCTAGTCACCGCGTGTGTCGTATAGCACCTTCAATTGGTTGGATCGCACGCATAGCACGCATACAATGTACTCGGATGGAGAAGAATTCCACGGTCGGTCGGGTCGTCGTGGAGGGAGTCGGGCCGGCGCCGCCCCCGGCTCAGCCGTGGGGTCCGGTCAGTCGGGATCTCGTGCTGCGGGTCTGTCGGTCGGCCCGGGCTCTTCGGAGTTCTGGGGCGCGGCTGGCAGGTCGGACGGCCGGGATTGGCGCTCCCGTGAGAGGGGGGGAGTGCGGCGTGCACTCGCACGCTAATACGGCGGTGAAGCCCTCGAGGTTACACCGGCGCGCACGCCCCTGAGGGCCCCTCCGGGGTTGTCTGGTGGGCCCCCCAGGGCCTCACCACCGGGAACCCTCTCACCAGCGAGAGTCAGTGGGGCTGAGCCAGTGTCCGAGCTCGCATTGAGCTCGGCGCTACGGCAGCCGGCGCGCCGGAAGCGTGCGTCGCCCGAAGTTCCGGCACCGGCGGCGAGCGCCAGCTCCGAGTCGGACTCGGACCGCTCTGCTAAGGGACTGAACCCCTCAGCGGCCCCCTTCTCCCCACTCCCTGCGTCCAGCAGGAGTGCGGGTAGTAGGTTCGTCCGTCAGGAACCGGCGCCGGGACCGGCAGCATCCTCCCTCTCTCCCCTCGTGGAGTGCGAGCAAGGGAATCTCATCAGCGCCCCAGGGCGCTTTGAGGTTTACCGAGCCAGTGACTGGAGCCCCCCTGCAGAAGGGGAGTTTGACGATGTCCGGCGCTCAGAGCGGCTGGACGTCGTCCAGTCACGGGAGCACGAGTCTCGCATCCGGCCCAATCCGGCTTGGCGTGGGGAGCGACGTCAATCCATGCTCGCATTGGCCCTCCGTCAATGGAGCACTTGGGCGCTGGACTCAGCGCAACGACGTGCAAGAGTCTCCCTGCCAGCTCGTCAGCGCGCAACCGCGCGGCTTGCGTGGGTCGCATGGAAGGCCAGAACGGACCGGTCAGCGCATCAGCGCGAGCTCCAGCGCCTGGCATTCCAAGCTTGGAATGACGTCACCCAGCAGGTCGCCCAACTTCAGGGCCTGTTTGTCAGAGGCAGTCGGCGTCGAGTCGAGTCCGCTTTCGCGGCATGGCGCCAGCGTGTCGTCCGGTCACAGGGTCTGTGGCGCGGGGGCAGTCGACGTCGAGCTGGGGCCGCCTTCATGGCATGGCACCAGCAAACGACGCTCGCCAAGGAGAGGAGCACCTGGTGGGTTGGAGCCCGGAGCCACCGGATGACTCGGATGGGCAGAAGGTGTCTCCGCGAGTGGCGCCGACTCCCCAGGACGACCCCAGTCAGCTCGGACTCGTCCCAGGGAACGAGTGCCCGCCGTCCAGTAAGGAAACCGGGAACCTCATCCGGTGTCGGCTCTTGCTCGGATTCCGACCAGGAGTCTTGGTGGCAAGACATTCGTCGAGGCCTAAAGCGCCTGGGGAAAGACCACCCGCTGTCAGGGGTAATGTGGTTCCAGCTTAAGGACCATGGGCTCTCCGACGACGGCGCTTATCGCCTGGAGATCCACCAGCAGTCAGTCTCCGAGTCCAAGGGATTGATGCAGCAAAAGCGCGAGGACCCTCACAACTCCCTCGGGAGGTGTAGATTCTCTGCCTTTGCCATCAACGTCAGCAGACCAGGGGAGATAGTACGCCGAGGAGTGGACCTCCAGGAGGTAAGGAGAGCGGTCGTCGCGGCCGTCAGAATGAGCGGCCGCACCCGGAAGTCACACAGGGGTCTTAGGAAGTCAGGTACAGCACCTCCGAGTTCCGCAGCCCCCGGTGGGAACTGGTCAAACCGGTTCGCTCCCCTCTCGTCCTCATCGGAGGAAGAGCATCCCGCGGAACCTCCGAGGCCCAGGACTCAGGCGCCTAAGCCGAGCGGCCCCAGTCGCCCGGTGCCTCGCACCCGGAAGCCCAGTCGAGCGGCCTCGGCGCTCGGCCCCGAACCCCGGTCCGACTTCCTCAGGGGACACGTCGTCGTCCCCGGAGTCCACCTGGAGCAGGAACAGTCAGGACCTGCAAGAGCTGAAGGAAGCCTGGCAGAAGGAGTCTCAAGCTCGGGAGGCAGCTGCCGAGGCTCGCCTGGAACAGCTGTCTCGGCAACTCCAAGAGAGTCAAAGAGCTGCCGAGGAGCGCAGGATCTCCGATCAGCGCGCTGCCGAGGAACGCAGGGCCTCCGAGCAACGCGCTGTCGAAGAGCGCTGGGCTGCAGACCGGCTGGCCGCAGAAGCCCGGGAGACTGCCAGGCAGTTGGCTGTCGACGAGAGCGTCGCTCAGCAGGTAGCTGCTGATGAGCGGCGAGCAGCAGATCGGAGGTCGGCTGAGGCCCAGCTAGAGGAGAGGCTGCAGGCGGTCATAGAGTCACAAGTCCAAAGGCTCGCCCTGGTTCAGGCTTCGCCCTCGGGGCCCGTGGAGTCAGACGCTCGAGGGCCCTCAGCGGCAGCGTCGAGTCCGGTTCAGGAGACGCCCATCTCCCGAGAGGGGTATGAGCTGGTAGAGCCGACTTCCGTCGTCACCTGTGACGTCGAGAACCGGGGCGTTCAAAGCCCGCCGGAGGAGTCACACGCGGGCGTGGCATCGCTTCCGCCGCACTCATGGGACTATGTTTCCCTTCCAGTGAAAGTCTGCGCCGCCCTCCGGAAACACGCGGTCGAGCATGGCAAACCGGGGGTCGACGCCCAGCGCCTGTTTTACGACGCCGCCCGTAGGTATCGTTCCCTTGGTCAGGTCGCTGGGTGCGTGCACACTACCAGTCAGATCAGGCAATGCCTGAAGGCGAGGGTCTCGGACGAGGACAGAGTCCTCGGGTCCCAGGTGATTTACAGTCTCACGGCGGCCGTAGCGCCCGTCGCAGAGAACTGCGCTCGCTGCGGGTGCGGGCACGAGGAGAGTCCGGTGCATATGTGGACATGTCAAGTGGGCACTAGGAGAAGTGTAGTGGCACTCCTGAAGAACTTGGTGTACCTGCCGGTGTGTGGGTTTTGCGCCGCGGACGTGTGGCCCGGTGCTTTCGACAACTTCCCGGTTGTGTCACCGCCTCCGCTTGCTGCGGCAGCGGACACACCAGGAGACGGGGGGGGATGGTCCCTCAACCTGAGCACTCGGAGCCAAACGAGCTTCCGGAGGTGCCCGGTGTCAGCAGTCATGGAGGTCCCGGAGGCTCGGGGAGCGGTGACCCTGGAGGGCCAGAAGATCCGGGGGGTCCGGGCGAGGATCCTGTCGGCGATGGGCCGGGTGAGGACGGGGATGGCGACAGCCAGTTCACCTTCTCGTCCTCTCGTTACAGGGAGTCCCGAAGCCATTACAGTCGTAAGGACGAGCAGCACGCTCTTAAGGAGGCCCTCAGAGCCATGGAGAAGACGGTGGACAGATACCACACAGAGGTGGAGGGGTCGTCCCACGTCTTTGGTCGGCTCCTCCGATTTGTTCGGCAGGTCAGGGAGGTTCGGGAACTGGAGCCGGTGCGCTACGCCATGGAGATGGCGCGTCTGGGCACACTAGAGAGCGGGGGTGAGGAGACGGTGTTGTCAGACCACTCCCTGCTGTCGGAAGTGGCCAGACACTGCTTCGGCAAACTAAGCTCCGAGTACCGCGAGCTTTCTTCGGTGTTGAAGGAAGCTCGGGACGGTAAGAACCTCACCCTGGACGTCATAGTGGTCCCCTTGGCGCAGCTGGTGATGCCCGACAAGGGGAGATGGCGTCGATCGGTCCGTTCCTGCGTCGCGTGCGTCAAAGTCAGGACAGACAGACTCGCACGGTCCGCGAGTTCTGGGACGGGGTGCACCTTGCTCACGACATCGTGAGCATGCTGGCTGCCCACGAGCTCACCACTCCGGTGCCAGAAGAGGAGCTGCTGGAAATATTCCTTACTGGGTTGATACCGGAGGTAAGGAGGAGAGTCTTCCTTGTAGCCGAGAGGCAAGGCTCTTCGGTCCTGACCCTGAGCCGGACGGCCAGTAAAGGCCGCCACAAACTCCTGACCTGGGCCATAGAGGCTGAGCGGGAGTTACGGCAGAGCCAGGATAAGACGAGCCGCTCGGTCCAGCTGCTGGCCCACGTAGATGTCACAGAGGAGCTGCTAGCCATGGCGACATCCGCTAGCACTCCGACACCCATAGGGCAACGACTCGGCTCCCCAGAGTACGAGGGCTGCCGTCTGTGCAAGAGCATGGACCATTACGCCCGCGACTGTCCGCAGGCGAAGCAGCGCCCGAAGGAGTGGGCCAAGTGCCTCCTGGAGGACACCCTGGCGTTAATAGGGGACGATTCGATGGAAGAAGCTTTGGCTGCCATCGGATTGGATTTTGTCCAGGAGGACGCTCCCCAGCCCGGGGCGTCCTCCCCGCAGTAAAGGGCGCGGGCCCGTCACAGCGGGGTCGGGGGGACAAAAGGGCCCCGCGCCGGCGTCCACAGCGATGCAGGTGTTGCGTGATAGGTGGAGAAGGTGCGGGAGACACCTTAGTAGCAGCGCCAGGCGCCACCTCAGGAACCAGAGTCGGGTCGGGGAGTGTGAACAGGGAGATTTGGACATGCTAGCCGCCACCCGCACGGGAAGCCCAGAGCCTCCTGAGCGGGGACAGGTCGAGCAACGCATCCAGAGAGAGCAGGCGAACTTCTGGAAGTCCGCCAGAACCCCAGCAACCGCCTCGGTTCCGCGTCCCGAGGAGCCGTGGGAGCTGCTCTGTTGGATCACCGGTGCGGACACCCGGGATAAAAACCGGTCGAGCCACACAGTTGAGCCACGGGCAGTCTACCTACAGCACTTGGAGAACCAGGGGTCGGATGTTGCGAGAGTTCGCGGGCACTGGAAGTTCAGAGCTCAGCGTTTACCCCCCAGAGTTAGGAAAGCCTTTAAGGCCCAGCAGCCAGGTGCTCGCCTGCGTCCCGCCATTAGGGCGCTAGAAAGGTATCTGGAGCTGGAAGAGTCAGAGGTCCGACCGGTCAAGTCCCTTGCGCTTTGGAGAGCAGGGCAAAGGCGAGTGAGCAAGAAGCTTGGCCCCACAACTAGTAAGCCCCAGTTGAATCGAGAAGAGTTAGATAAGCGCCTGAAGCGGCTTGTCAGGGTACGTGAATTCAATCGCCGACGCCGAGCCATCTTGGATCAGGAGTTCGGACGGTTCGTTCGCGTAGCCAAGCCCAAGCCCGTCGAGGGAGAAGAACTCTCACCACCAGAGAGACCTTCAAAGCCCAGTCGGCCGTGGTTGACCAGAAGCAGGGCTCGCCAGGCTTTGGGTCCGAAACGCAGACCATGGCTGACTCCTGAGGACAAGGCGCTTCGAGCCTCTCGATTGCGACGCAGATACGAGTTGGAGGATAGGGACCCGGCTTCTACCTCGACAGATCGCCATGCGGACTTCCACGCCTTCGTGCAGGAGGAGTTGGAGAGGGAAAATAGGGAACTTCAGCAGGACAATGAGCTGATGCACCGGGACGAGCAAGTCAGAAAGCATATAGCGGCTAAACTGGCTGCAGCATCAGTTCAAGTCGCGGTTCCCCCCCCAGACTTCCCGGAGCGCAGTGCAGTCCAGAAAGCAGTCGCCATCGGCCTGCTGGCTGACGCATGCACTTACAGCCTCCCGGACTGTGACTCCGACGCGGAAACGTCAGTCACCCGCCTGGACTGCATAATGCAGGACGGCGATATCAGTCCGAGCTGGTGTGAGTCCCTGGCAGCGGTGTCCTCGATGGGAGCGCGCCCGAGGATTTCGACAGGCACAGTCGCACACCGACGTTGCTGCTGTTTTGGGCCTGGATTGCGGGCGTCAGAGTCAAGGTGTTGGTGGATTCGGGAGCGTCCAACAATATTATCGCAAAAAGTACACTGCAGAAGCTCACCGGCATCAAGCCGGTGCGCCACGAGCAAGCCATGCGGGTTCGAGTGGCTGACGGCACCACGTATGATGCTAATTCCTGCATCAGACCCAAGCTCCTTGCTGAGACGTCAAAGGGGGCATACGGCCAGCAGGTTGAGCTTCGGGTAATGCCCCTCGACCTCAAGGTGGATGTCATCCTAGGAGGTCCTTGGCTGGCAAACAGCACAAGACTATGAGACGGCGAAAAACTCAGCCGGAGGGAACGGGAAGTGCACCCTGGAAGGATGCGGACACAAAGGGGTGGACTACGCAAAGGGCTTCCTCATGAGGGTAGGGCATGCCCTAGGTGGATGCAACAACCCACAAATGCGAGGGATGTTCACGGACAGGGCAGATGCCCACGCAGATGAGCTAAAACACATACTTGACCACCATAGGAAAGGGGGATGCAAAGTACTCGCCTACACCGGAAAAAAGAGGGACCCAGGGACTAAGCCAAGGGTACTCCCAAATTACATACTCACCAGGGGGCAATGCAGACACGACGGGAAGGACACCCCAGGCAGAAACGATGGGCCCGACACAATACCGAGTTTTGTAGACATAGTCATGATAGAGGGTCTAGAAGACCTGGAGGACGGATGGGAATGCACACAACAGGAAGCACCAGCAAGGGTAAGAAACCTACACCTCATTGAGGTGGCCCACACCGATGACGAAAAATGGGGACCCAAACTCCTGGAAAAATACAAGAAATACGGACCGCTGCTACAATTGCTACGCAGGCACGGATTCCGTGCCAAACTTCATGTGTTTGCAGTGGGCAGAACAGGCACGGTGTACAAACACAACCAAGACATACTCGAGCAACTTGGACTCAACAGAAAAGAAGCCACACAGGCACTACAGAGAATACACGACCTGACAATAAACTACGCACACAACACCTACCAGCTATACAGAAAGCTCAGACAAGGAAAACAAGAGGAGGAGAAAGACAAGAACCACCCAGTATAAATTGTCCCAACATGGCCGCCACTCGGGGCGGTCCGGCCCAGAGTAGGGCCGGGGAAATCAATTTACTCATACGCCCGACGGGCGTGGTTTTTTCTTTTTCTTTTTCTTTTTCTTGGCTGGCAAACCTTTCCCCGGTTACACTGGATTATAAGAATTGGGGTTCGGTCCGGTTCACCAAGGGCAGGGAAGAGGTCGTCATCACCGGCTGTTCGCCGGGGTCCCCGGACCCCAGTCGCTCCAAGGACACGGCAATGGCACTGGTGCAGGGAGTCATTTTGAGCCAACGTCGAGCTCGTCGGGACCTGCGGGCTCTCCGAAACAAAGAGGAGCAAGCTTTCGTTGTCTACCTCGGCCCCGATGGGTCTTTTGGCGCGTTAGCTTGCAACAAGGGGGGGGAGACTCCGACGAGGATTCCCCCAACGATGTTGTAGCAGGCCTAGCGTCAGAACCCTCCTCCGGGTTCGAGGATAGTGAAGTCAGCGTGCGCCCCAGCGCAACGGTGCCGGACGGAGCAGAGGAGTCTGAGGGGCCGGGAGGGTTGGTTTCGGACAGCTCCGAGTCCGGCTACAGTGACGTGGAAGGGGCGTGTCATTTGCGGAAAGTAGGGGCGGTGGTCGAGGATATTAGGCCAAAGGGATTTGCGAGTACGGTTGACGAGGCCGGGGATCATCCTGACCCTCTCAGCGTTTTCGCTAGCAAGCAGGAAGCGAACGGAGCATTTGCGTTGCTTCCGCCAGCGGTGCGTAGACAGGCGATAGAGGATCACGCAGCCGGGAAGCCACCCACCTGGCACGCTCAGGCAGCCGCGGCGCTCCAGCAGGGCCGGGGTCTGGTCGCGGAGCGACGACCCCGAGCACGGCGTAAGCGAGTGCGTTGGCGTGACCAGGTCGCAGCAGTCGGTCAGCCTAGTGCTGAAGGTGGCCCCTCCGCTGGGCAGCCGCCGGGACCAAAAGTCCCCACCGTTCCGAGTCCTCAGAGGCAGAAGTCGAGAGCCCCGGCACCAGTCGTGCCGCCAGACACTACCCCGCCGCCAGCCCCGCGGACCACAGACCAGCCGGCACCGGTCGTCCCGCCAGTCACTACCCCGCCGCCAGCTCCACAGACCGCTCAGGCCTCCCCGGAACCGCCGGAGGACGAGATAGACGAGACGGTGTCGCCGGAAATCTGGCAGCAGCTTAGGGACCTGGAAAAGGAGTTCGCAGATGTCATTTGCACAGAGCTGCCAGAATCGGTCCAGTCAAGGGAATACAAGTCCGGCATCCGGCTCAGGCCAGATTGGAGTGGGAACCCCTTGCACCGGCGAGGATACAAGTTGTCGCAGGAGGAGTTGCGGCAACTCCGGCAACAGCTAGATGAACTCTTAGCCAAAGGGTACATACGACCCTCGGCCTCTCCGTGGGGCTGTCCCGTGCTGATGGTCCCCAAGCCAAGTAATCCCAAGGAGTTGCGTCTAGTCATTGACTACAGACAGATCAATGAGATCACGATCAAGGATAAGTACCCCCTCCCGGATGTGCAGAGTCTCTTAGATGACCTACAAGGGGCTACCGTCTTCTCTACGATGGATGCCCTTTGGGGATTTTTGCAGGTCCCTATGAAAGCGGAGGACGTGGAGAAAACCGCAATGACTACGCACTTTGGAGCGTACGAGTGGTTGGTCATGCCCATGGGATTGTCAAACTCCCCAAGCACCTGGCAAAGGATGATGACCCAGTACCTCGGGCACCTACCCATTTGCAGAGTATTTGTAGATGACATCATGATTTTCTCAGCTGAGGTTCCGGGTAAGAGCGCCCATGAGGTACACCTCGACCACCTCCGCCAGGTCTTGGAGGCGTGTCGAAAGAATTCCGTCTATCTTAAAAAGTCGAAAGTCAAACTGTGCAAACGAGCAGTCCGGTTCCTAGGGCATGCATGTGGTGGATCGGGATGGATGCCGCCCACAGCAGGATAAGGTTGCGTCAGTACGCGACTGGCCAGACCTAGAAACTGTCACACACGTGCGACAGTTCCTGGGCATGTGTGGCTTCTACCGAAGGTACATCCAGAACTTCGCAGATATCGCGTACCCGTTGACCCGCCTCACCAAATCCGGCGTGGACTGGACCTGGGGCGAGAATGAAAAGGCAGCATTTAAACAGCTGAAAACTGCTTTGATCTCCTCCCCAGCCTTGGCCCTACCCGATCAAAAGGGCGCAGCAGACGGTTCCAGACCCTTCTTCGTACAGACAGATGCCAGTGGAGTAGCACTAGGGGGTGTACTCATGCAGGATCAGGGACGAGGCTTGCAGCCCTTGGCCTTTGAGAGCCGGCAGTTCTCCAGCGCAGAGCAGAACTATCACGCTGGGGAACGAGAGCTTTGTGCCATCCATCACTGTACCACGGTCACCTGGAGACATTATCTGATTTTTACATCATTTAAGCTCATGGGAGACCACAAACCCCTCCAGGGGCTCTTCGCCCCAGCTAGGGAGCTCAGCCGACGTCAGGCTCGCTGGTACGAGGACTTGGTAGAGGTAGGAGTCCATCAGATGGAGCACGTGCCAGGGCGCTGTTTGGTAGTACCGGATGCGCAGTCCCGGAGACCAGACTATCAGGAAATGTCAGCCAGGGAGGGTTTGAAGGAAAAAAGGGATTGTGGATCGCGCCACGGATGGGCCCAGAGACTCCGCACCGAAAGGCAAGGGGTCCGAAGAGGACGAGGATCCTACCTCTGTCCTCGGGACAGTGGATCGCGCCACAGATGGACCCGAGTACTCTGAGCCGAAAGGCAAGAGATTCGAAGAGGACGAAGATCCTACATCTGTCTTAGGCGCCACCTTCGAGTATAGTGATTCCGAGGACGAGTCCTTCCCTCCCACCAGTCCGGCATCGGTCATTGGTGAGCTCACCCATCTGAATGGGCTCACGTGGGTAGAGACGCCGGCCCTCTGGCTGGACGCAGCTGCCACCCTAGCAGTAGGCGAGAAGTCCTTAAGGGATGCCGAATCGCTAGCAGTCATGACCAGAACAGACCGAGCTAGGGAACAGGCCGCAGCAGAAGCCCAGAGTCACCCGGAGACAGCAAGAGGAGCACCGGAGACCGATGAGTTCCCCCACCCTGAGACCCAGAGTCATCCGAAGGCAGCCGGAAAGGCACCTGAGCCCGTTAAGCCCCCAGAAGGTAGCTCCCACTACGACCAGGTCGTAGATCGCCAGGACTGGAAGCTGATCAGGGAGCGCTTTGAGGAGATAGCGGCCCAGTACGGGATGTTTGACGTTGACGCGTGTTGCGACTCCATGGGCGTTAACCGGCAGGTTGACACCTATTGGACCGACTGCTTGAAGGAAAAGTGGCGCGGGAAACACGTTTGGTGTAACCCCCCTTACACGAAGGATTCGGACTTGATAGAAAGAATTCTTCGGCATTTCCTTGCTGAGTGGCGCGCCGATCCGGAAAACACCTCGGCGATGTTCCTTCTGCCAGACTATGATGCTCCCTGGAGGCGGTTGATTCACTCCAAATATGGGCTTCATCCGGTCAAGGTCTTTGACATGAAGGACGAAAAAGGTCGTCCCAACCACCTCTTCGAGTCTCCTGACGGAGGTCGGCCCCCGCTGCGCTGGCCGGTCCTTCTGGTTTGGGCCCCAGCAGCCAGCAGGGCAAAGCCCCGACCGCCACCTGCGCGAAGGGGCAGTGAGGCGGAACCCGACGAGCCTTTAGTCACTACAGGGGTTGCAGCGAATGCCAGGGCAGCGTCAGGACCACTGAAGGCTGATGAGTTCGTGCGCGCCTTGCAAGCGGAATACGAACGCAGCCCGTACCTCAGTTCGTTGAGGGAAGAACTGATCGCAGCCCCACATCAGAGGACAGACACATTTCGCATGGTAGACGACATGATATGGCGAGTGGCAGAAGGGCGGTATCAGCTAGTGCTAGCTCAGAATTCCCCCCTCAGACGCTCAGAGAGCTGGTGATGCGCGAAGCACACGAGTCCCCAGCAGCAGGGCACACAGGAATGGATAAGACACTGGACAGGGTATCCCGTCGTTTTTGGTGGCCACGCATGAGCAAGGATGTCACCGACTGGTGCAAATCCTGCGTCGTGTGCCAGCAGACCCGACCGCGCAACGGGTATCCAGACGGTCAGCTTAACCCCCTGCAAGTCCCAGTAAGACTGTGGCAAGTGGTTAGTATCGACTTCGTCACTGGGCTGCCTCGCACAGAGCGAGGGTACGACGCGTTTGCTACCTTCACGGACAAGCTGTCCAAGATGGTGCACGTGGTCCCCATGCTTTACGCTGACAGCTCGGCTGCACAGATCGCGCGCATGCATTTCGACCAAGTGTGGCGTTTGCACGGCGCTCCCATGAAGATCGTCTGTGATCGGGACTCCCGCTTCAGAGATGAAATGCATCTCGAGCTACATCGGTTGATGGGAGTCCAGATTGCCTCTACCACGCCGTACCACCCACAGGGTGATGGGCAAGCAGAGCACACAAACCACACGGTCGAACGTATGTTACGCGCGTACGTCGACGCCAACCAGCACGATTGGGACTTGTGGTGTACCCCGGTCGAGCCATCAATGACTCTCGTTCCGCCGTCACGGGCTTCACCCCTTTTGAACTGACGTACGGTCACGCTCCGGCCTCTCAGCTAGACTTCTTCGTGGAGGCAGCACTTGCATCACGGAGAGGCCGAGCTAAGGGGGGAGGGGCGCAGCAGTGAAAAAGGGTACAGCCCACGAGACAGCCCGCCAATTTGTTCGCCAGTTGCAGCTCGCTAGGGAGAAGCTGCTCTTAGCTCAGCAGCAACAGATCGCCCAGTACGACGCGCGTCACAAGTCCAGGAGTTACGCAGTAGGCGATGAGGTTTGGGTAGACGCCACGTACCTCACCCAGCCGGGCGACCGCGGGTTGCACAAGAAGTTGCTTAAGAAGCGCCTCGGACCCCTTCGGGTGCTGGAAGTCTTTCACAGCGACAGGCAGATGGCCCTTCCCGCGAGCGATAGGGGCGCACCGTCGGCCTATAGATAGGTTGCAGACGCCTAAGCAGTGGAAAGTGCACGATGTGTTTACCGTGGACCGGCTTTCGCCGGTAGAGTCGAGTAGCCGCTTTGTCGAGAGAGCTAAGGAGATTCCCCCTCCTCCGTTGGACGTCAGTGGACGCAAGGAAGCCCACGTCGAGAGGGTGGAGCGTTCGCGTACGCGCCAGCGTCAGGGTAGGAGGTGGACGGAGTACCTGGTCAAGTGGACAGGAATGTCCCGCAGTGAGAACGAGTGGAAGACCCGAGAGGATCTGGAGTGGGACGGAGCCGGTAGGCCCGGCGTTCCCAACCGGGCGTTGTTGGAGTTTGAGAGGATCGAGGCTAAGAGAGTGGAGCGAGAGAAGCTTAGGGTCCGTAAGAGGCGCGACGAATCCGCAGGAGCAATATGGACCACGCTCTCGGAGGAGCTCAAGGTAGACGGCGCAATGCCATGGGTGCCAGAGGAGAGGTTTGATGAGAGCACTTGAGAGGGAGCCAGTCGGCCAGTCTAAAATTCTCGTATTGTTTTGTGGGACCGGGTCAGTCGAGAGGCAGTTTACTAAACAATTTCCCAACAGCGAAGTAGTTGCCGTAGACATTCAGCCCAAGTGGGGCCCCACACATTGCGAGGATATCATGCGATGGGACTACCGACAGTTCAGGCCAGGACACTTCGACGTAGTCTGGGCTAGCCCACCTTGTACAGAGTACAGCCAGGCGAAGACAGTAGGCATCCGAGATTTGCGCGCTGCGGACAGGCGAGTTCGTAGGACATTGGAGATCATCCGGTACTTGAGGCCCGAAGCATACTTCATAGAGAACCCGAAGGGGAGAGAGCCCCACGGTTTGCACACGCGTCGATGCATGAGCAATCTACCAGCTCCGCACCTCGTCACGTACTATAAATACGGGACCGCATACAGAAAGCCCACGCACATCTGGACTAACGTTCTGTTGCGCACACCCCTGCGAGTGTGCGATTCCGACACGCCTTGCGAATTCTTCCGGCAAAACGGTAGGTACGAGAAAGTAGCGCAG